>OVBA01006915.1:0-15875 GCA_900406435.1 Lepidium aucheri
TATAAGTTATCTTATAAAACCTTATAAATTATATAAGCTCTATTATAAAACTTTATAAATTTTATATGGTCTCTTATAAAACCTTATAAATTTTATAAGTTGTCTTATAAAGCCTTATAAATTTTATAAGCTGTCTTATAAAAAAATTTTATAAACNTGCGGGAAAATTTTTTTTGCGGGAAATTTCTTTTTTGGCTGGAAATTTTCTTTTTGGCGGAAAAATTTTTTTTTGGCGGAAAAATATTTTTTGGCGTGAAAGAAATTTGTAAAAATATATAAAAATAATAACATAAGGGTATTTTGGTCATTTTCCATAATGAGAGGCATTTTTTGAAAATGTTCTCTTTTGAGGGGCATTTTTTGAAAATGTCCTCCTTTGAGGGACATTTTTGCAATTCTCACTTTATTATATATTGCACAGAAACATAAAAATATTTTATAATTTCAATATTGGAACGGAAGTAATATATTATTTTATATTAAAAAAATACCATATACTAAATAAATAATTTTTATGTCGACTTCTTTTCAGTCTAATAGTTATATGACTCAGCTAATAGTTGAAACATTCATATTTCGACTCTAGCCTATTACATACAAATTGAAAATTTTAGGAATCAACTGGATTTAAATTATGAATTAGGTCTTATCTATCCGGTAAATAAAAATAAAAAACAAATTCTTTATTAAATTGCAAGGTTATATATACGCTTTTAATATTTCTAAAAAATCCAAATGTTTATTAGAGTAACGTTACGTTACATGTGTATATAGGCTAATGTTTTTAATACAGACAAAATTTGCTTCACGATTCTTTAGCAAAAATAATAATCTAATATAACACACAAATCATGCTATCACTCTTTTAAGGACTAAATCATTCTTGTTACGATTATGAAACTTATTATATATTTTAATGATGAAAGAAGAAAAAAACACAAGAAAAAATCAAAGGTACTAAACGTCAAAGCAGTCGTTTTCAAATGTCTCTTTTAGTTCTATTGAAATTGAAAAGACAAATCTTAAGTATCATCACTTTCTCACTAAGCAAACATTATTACAACATAACTAACTAAGGATTTGAAGTAGAAGTATGAAAATTAGTGAATTAAACATGTGTTTAAACTTATTTATAGGCGTTTAATTACTGTTACCAACAAACTTATTTATAAGTTTTGTAAATTGTTAGCTTTAACCGTCTATTTTCAAATAATCTTTTATTCAACGGTTTATTCTTGTTTTAACCACTTTATTCAAACATATTTACCAAATTATGTCCGAACAAAGTGGTTAATAGCGTTTATGTGAGCTAAGAATATATATATCACTACTTTTTGTAGTGAAATCTAATATTTTTAATCCTAGTTAATAATGGAAAAGCCAACAAAATATATACAACTCAAATGCTAAGGAATGAATTTGGATAAGATAATAAGAACCAAGAAGATCAAATTCAAGTGTTACTATTCCCAAACTCTTGATTTGTTCAAGTAATCTAGATCAATCTCTTTAGCCTGTTTGAAATTCGCGAATCTTCATATTTTGTTATACTTTGATGTTGCGTTTGATCGATCTTGGAGTGATTGCTGATAATGTGTATCTATTTTTCGTGCATTCATCTATTCCTATAGCATCATGAAGACGAAGAGAAAATTATTTTACATATCAGCGATTTTATACTATCTTTCTAGTATATTATCTTCATATCACATTCAAAGAAATTTTTTTTACTGGTCTTGAGGTTATTAGTGATATCATCCCCTTTCACTGGATATAAATGCTTTGTGGATAGATTTAGGAAAGATTTAGAATATTTTGATGGTTTTGCTTCTCGGACAATGTAGGATGCAAATTTGAGAGCAAGAGGGCACATAACAAAGTTTATTATCGTTGTATTCGAAGGTCGAAACATTGCTATGGATAATGATGTCACTTATATCCTTCTAGATCATTGAAATCATTTTCGTAATAAATTGTGCGGAAGTGATAAAGATGATAAGAAACCTTAAAAGATTGGCCAGCCTTTATGGTGGATATTTGAGTATTAGAAAGTTCGAAACAGATGGATTTTGTACTTTGAAAAATGTTTAAACCCCGTCTTATAGGTTCATATTAATGCCTACTTATTAGAAGCCCATAAAAGAGAAAGGTATAGTAAATAGTTTCTTCTACGGAATTACGAAATAATAATAAAAAGAAAAGACAAAGACAGAGAGATTAATGTATGCTTACTTGCTTAGTCTTGAAATCTTCCAATCATATAAAAAAAACATATATTCTCGTTAAAAAACATATAGAAAAGAAGTTTCGAAGACTATTAATTGATTTAAGGTTAGCCATACAAAACAATAGAACTATCTTAATCTCTTAATTCAATGTTTTTTTTTTTAATGTCGGATCGATAAAACGTGATTCATATCTTAAGACCCACCCCATAATTTTTTTAAGCTACTATAATGTAGCAGTAACCCACCCTAAAACTCATTTTTAAGCTACCATACTGCAGCGATTAGGAATCGAACCATGGTATCAAGGCATTAGCTGAATCATCTTACCCACTAGACTGAGAGCAACTCCATAATTTCTTAATTCAATGTTTAATGTAATAAGTTAAACTGGCCAGCTCTTGTATTATTGAATAATACTAAAAATAAAGAAAAGGCGAAAGAGTCATTCATACAAACAAAAAAAACATAGTTATTGAACAAGTACAAATTAGACCTGTAAAAACTGAAACAGTCAAAATGTGGCATTCAATCAGATGCATCATGCACACAACAATCTCTCTTGTACTCTCTCTATATATACATAATTTGACAAGCTTAATCGACAACTTCACTTCACAATGACGATTAGATCGTTTTTCTCTTCTCTCAAATGTTGGGGCAATTCTCAGGTAACTCAGTTGTGCATCTTCTCTGTTATACTTTCTTCAAATTATTGTAATTATTTTCATGATTGAATTGAATAAATGTGATCAGTTAATGTTAATGAGATTGTAGTTAATGAAACAGTGTGCTTAGCACCACGAATCGACTGATAAAACTGGCTAAATCCGTAGAAGGAAGTGTTGTCGAGGTTTGACAAAGTTATAACTAAGTTTGGTCTTTGATAATGAAGGGGTAAGTTGATTGTGATTAGCCTTCAGCATAAAAACCGGTATCGAAATTTTGACGGAAACCGAACCGAATTATCGGGTCAATATAGTTTCGGTTCTTAACAAGTAACTGTTCAATTATCAGGTCAATATAGTTTCGGTTCTTAGCAAATAACTGTTCGATTCTAATAGAATTAATTTAGTTCTTAACTGACAACCGAACAAAACCAAATAAAAATCAAAACTAATTAGTAGTAAAAATATTTTTGTTATTTTTGTTAATTTTAGGTACAATTAAACATATTTTTTTTGGGTATTTGATTACTATTAGTAAAATGTACTTATTCGGAACCGAACCACTATTATTTTGGGTCTAATTCGGTTCTACATATTCACAACCGGAACTGAGACACATTTTAGTTGATATCTATTAGTTACCACATTTCTAGAACTAAAAAAATCTAAAACCGAAAGAACCGATCCGAATCGATCAGAACAACAGAACTTCCACAACTAGTTGTAATCACATTTATTTTTGGCAAGAGCAGGAGGAGCAGAGTGGCACGATGCTAGAGATAGATTCTGGAGTTCACACAATAAATTTCCGTCCAATGTTCTTTTCTAAACATAAGTACGATTGGATCGTACTAGTGATCTTGATTGGCACTGATATTGGTCTAAACTTCATCTCTCCTTTCTATCGATTCGTGGGAAAAGATATGATCATGATTGACCTCAAGTATCCTTTGAAGGCCAACACAATCTTGTTCTGGTATGTGTGGTTATACGCAGTAGTGTTTCCATACATAGTGATTGTTTGCTTCTACTTCAAAAGGAGATGTGTATACGATCTGAACCATGGCATTCTTGGTTTTGTGTATGCAATATTGATAACTGCTGTTATCACCGACTCCATCATCCTCGCCATTGGACGTCCTCGTCCTAATTTCTACTGGCGCTGTTTTCCTGATGGTAAAGAGTTGTATGATGCATTGGGAAATGTGATATGCCATGGCAAAGCAAAGATGGTCAAGGAAGGGTACAAGAGCTTCCCAAGTAGACATACTTCAGTTTCCTTTGCGGGACTTGGCTTCCTCTCCCTTTACTTGGCTGGTAAAATCAAGGCTTTTAACAGAGAAGGACATGTTGCCAAGCTCTGCATTGTTGTCTTTCCTTTGCTTGTGGCTTGCTTCACTGGGATATCTCGCGTTGATGACTACTGGAACCACTGGTCAGATGTCTTTGTTGGTGCTCTTATTGGCCTTATTGTCGCTATTTTCTGCTACCGTCAGTTCTACCCAAATCCTAACCATGAAGAAGGATGGACTCCTTATGCCTATTTCAAGGCAGCTCAAGAACTAGAAGTCCCTGAGTCCTTAAGGGCAAGGTCTCTACAAATGGATTCAACTTCTCTTGACAACATGGAATCCGGCATTCACATGGTTCCTAGATGATTTTTCTATTTCATTATTTTGATTTATTACTAGTTGTTTCATTTGATCGTCATGAGATTGTTGCATGATTGTATTTTTTTTTTCTTGCCAAGTGATTGTATTGTTTTGTACTATTTATATGTATATAGACCTCTACTTGGTCTTTTGCGTTTGTAAATTTATTCTTCATTTTCTCAACTTTTGCCTTTACCAATTTAGTACAAACTAATTCGAAAGTAATGAATTGTTTTAAGATTTTATATTATATATACTCCTTCCGTTATTCTAAACTTTAATTATTGCTTCAAATTAATTGTCATTATCATTTTTCAATATAACTTTTATACCCCTATATTTCTAATTAGTTATATTTTGAAAAAAAATTTGATTCTAAAAAGTTATGTTCTAATTCCCATTACATATTTGACTTGACATTTTCTCTTTTATCTTTATTTATTTCTATGGTTTGACTCATAATTAGTATTTTTTTTATATCTTCTAACAATAAATAAGGTTAAATAAAACATTGTAATTTTTTTTTAATATGTGTAAAATCTCTAAAACATTAAGGGTGTATTGAAACATTGATTTTAAGTGATTTGAGTTTAAGTAGCGAATCATGTGTTATTCAAACAAGAATTTCTAAAAATCATCCAAAATCAAGTGTTATTAAACTAATGAGTTTAAAAAACACAATCATATCCACTGTTATTGAAAAAAAAATTAGGATGCGACTTGAGGTGATTCTCTATGATTTTAGAGTTATTAAGAAGATTTCCCTAGCCAAAAACATAAGAATCCAAATCACATGGTTTCAAATGGAGTTTTAGAAGATTTTGTCACACATCATAAAAACTTCTCTGGATTCATCTAAAATCATATGAAATTTTATAAAATCTAAATCATTCATAATCATTTAATACATCCCTAAATATTAAAAATAAGAGGAAATATAAAATTTTCAAATATAAACTTGCATTAAATTCGATATAATACTAATAGATGATGAAATAATATAGTAAATTGATGATATTTGTGATGTTTTCGGTTTAGATTGGTTAAGAGACCTTAAGTATTTCCAATTCCAATAAAGATTACACGTAAGGCTTAGGGTACTTTTGTAATTTCATATTGAGAGGATTTTAATAAGTTTACGTCTCTTGCCCTGTTCGAAACACGAACCCGTAACCCTAGCCGCCTTCAAAAATCCCCAATTTTTTTTTCGACGTATTTTGAAAGAAATTCGCACAGATCCTCTTCTTCTCCCTGATCGTTCTTGGAATCAATTGTAATTTTCTGTTTCCTCTTAATTTTAGCTTTCGATTGATACCTGTTTTCATATCATCCTTCGATATCGTCAATTTAGGGTTTTTTTTTTAATCGAGTTCTTGATTGAGATCAGAAATCGCCAGATCCCATTAAATTTTTTGTTTGGGTATTGATTCTTTACAACATGTTTGTCGATTTCGGCTTGATTTCCAGTTTTCCCCAAATTTTTAACCCTAATCTTTTTCGTCGTAGTTATTTATGCCCTAGGGTTCGTCAGATCTATAAATTAATTTAGGGATTTCGTCCCTCTTACCGGAGAAAACGTTGATTGTTTGGTTTTGGACTCTTGATTTCATGTTTTTGGCCGTGAATCGAAGAAAAATCTAGGGTTAGGGTTTCAAATTTGGGGATTTTTTAAATAATAAAATAAAATTAGGGAAACACTTATTTCTGTTCAAAGTTTGACTTTTTACTCGATTGAATATTACCACAAGACATACCACAATTTTTTTATTATATCCTCTCACAAAAAAGTAACCTTTTTCCTCAATTGTGCTATGTTATAATCTTACCTTAAAACATCAAAATCAAACTGATATATCCTCTGAATATAGAAGTGCCGATATGTAAAATATCTTCCTTTAATGTAAATCAAGTGACTAAAATTGACTTTTGGTTATGACCATTCAGGTCTTAAAAATGGGATTGAAGCGACCTTTTGATGCTGAAGAGATGCAAGAGTGCAATGCTAAGCATGCAAGACAACTTAGCTTTAAC
Source organism: Lepidium aucheri (assembly GCA_900406435.1). Taxonomy (NCBI): domain Eukaryota; kingdom Viridiplantae; phylum Streptophyta; class Magnoliopsida; order Brassicales; family Brassicaceae; genus Lepidium; species Lepidium aucheri. Next base: position 6,577 of record OVBA01006915.1, read on the forward strand.
CTGAACGAGATGAACCATTTAGACGAAGCTATTCCGTATCATCATGTGTCTCTAAACAAGACACCAGGGGTTTTAGGTAACAATGAAACCATATATGTTAAAAGTAATAGTTTTGCTAATTGAATAAAGTGTGTTAACTTTGGACCTTTCTTGTTGCAATAGAGGATCTGACTGGTCTCTATCAGAACCCTAACTGGAGTAATGACAAGGGTTTTGACACCTGTGCGCCGTTTTCGTGGATCCCAACTACCGGTTTGTGTCACGAAGATTCTTGGTCTGGAGGGACGACACAGTCAACTCTTTCTCATCAATCTTCCGGTTCAGAGTTCACCTGGAGACCACTTTCCCCAGTGGAAGATGTTTATACGTGTCTGATGAATCAGCCTCCAAAGAAACAAATTCCTGTTGGGTCTAATCACCAGGCAGATATCCCTGAATATATCAAGGAAGAGATTCATGATCGGTCTGAGACTGACTTAGAAAAAAAACTTATGGGAAAGTGCATATTACCAATGGATGACTCAGACCTTTGTGTCACCGGTCAAGGAAGAACGGAGTGTCTTTGTCCGGATAAGAACTCCATTAGATGCGTGCGGCAACATATAATGGAAGCCAGAGATAACCTGATCAAAACTATTGGATATGAGAGGTTTATGGAGCTAGGTTTCGGTGAAATGGGGGAGGAAGTTGCAAGCTTGTGGACCAAAGACGAAGAAGATCTCTTTCACAAGGTTGTGTACTCCAATCCTGCTTCAATGGGTCGCGACTTCTGGGAGCAATTAAAGGCTATTTTTCCTTCAAGAACCATGAAGGAATTTGTTAGCTACTACTTCAATGTCTTCATCTTGCGAAGACGGGGTACCCAGAATAGGTTTAAAACCCTAGATGTCGACAGTGACGATGACGAGTGGCAAGTAGAATATGACATCTTTTACAGCACCAAATCTCTAGATGAGGAAGGTCACAATGAAAACCCCTCTTCAGATGAAGAAGAAGATGAAGAAACCAACAGTAATGATGGTGGTGATGATGATGACGAAGAAGAAGAAGAGTCACCTAGTAACGATGTTCATTCTGTATATATGGATAAGGTCTCAAGACACGGTGTTGGTGAAGAAGCCAATGTTGAAGATGACTCATGTATGTCGTTCGAGTTACAAGACTCCAATTTGATCTTCACACATAACCCAGTTGAAAACAGAGAATGCCACAGATCTGGTGATGACTCGTATTCATTTGATGATCGAAGACTTCCATCAGATTGTTGGACCAAGAACAACGATCTTCTACCAACTTCGAACATCATTGAAGAAATATTTGGTCAAGATAATGATGATAATAACTGAAAGGGGAAGTAAATGAAAGGTTTTCTGGTTTTTTTTTCTTTTCTAATGAAGTTTTTAAGAAGCAGAAAATTGAAAGTTTCCTTCATTGGAGTTTTTGTTGGTTTAGGTTGAAGAAGAAAGAACTCCTGCTTGATTTGACTCTGTAAAAAGCTATAAATCCAGGAACTTTTCACTTTTTTTTTTAATTGATTCATCAGGATCATTACTCAATGTATATTATTGTGCTGTAAAAAAAAAAAAAAAAAAAAAAAAAATTTTCCNTGTAACTTATCCAAATTTTCATATTGTTTAAGTTTCTTTTGCTCTATATCACAAACTTACACTACAAAACCTTGAATAGTGGTTTTATAAGCTTTTGAATGGGTCTCTTATAAGATAAGAATGCTATACAAATCTATGCAGCAAACAAACAAAAACTACACAGTTAAATCATGTCTCCATGGTCTTCAATTGAATCCAACTACCATTAGATGATCCAACTCCTGACTTCTTTTTACGACTAAAAAACCCGACAAGAAACCCCAAAATCACTCCCAAAACCATCACACTTGCTCCTTCAATGTACCACAAGACTTTAAATTCAGATTTAGATCCCAAGCTTGAGACTTTTCCATCATCTTTACCGCTTATAACTTCCCCAGAAGCCAAAATCTCAACCATATCATGAACTTCTCCGTCGTGGTTCCCCACATACGAAATAGTGAGTCTCTCTTTGTTAGCAACCAGTCGAGTGTACCCAAACTCGAGTCCACGGTACAATGACTTAGCAGGCTGAGGGAAGATCGGGACATCTTGGTGATTAGGTCTCGCTTCCCAAGTTGGTTGTGTGTCTTTTCCAGCCATACCAATCACAAGATGGACAGGATTTCCATGCCAACGTTCACCACAAATGTTGTTACTTATGGGACAAAACCTTTCGTAACTATGAACATGTCCCCATAAAGCAACTGTCGCATTGTACTTCACAAACAACGGTTCCAAATGCTCGATCATCTTCTGTCTTAATGAAGCGTCTCTGGCTTTCCTACTTGAAGTGTACATCGGTCTATGCCCTTTAACAACAACAAATGGTGTCTTGCTCCTATTAACAGACTCCAAATCATTCTTTAGAAAACTATATTGCTTCCCTCCTTTAACAAAATTAGTCTCTGTCGAAATATATACGAAATGAACTGAACCCATATCAAAAGAATAGTAAAGGTTGCGAGTTTGAGGTCCCTTAACCATACCAGTGGCTTCAGATGAATTTCCAGGCATATTGAACTTAACACTATACGGTACACCACATTCACCACCACTATCTTTACCATAAATATAAGCAGCCCAATCTGGTTTCCATGGCTGCATAGGCCAATCATACTCATGATTACCAATACACACATGGTATGGTACTCTAGAAGCAATTGGCTGAATCTGAGCAAAGAACTCATCCCAAATCCATGAGTAACCTCGAGCATAGCTTATATCACCAATATGTGAAACAATTGCAGGTTTATCATCACCTAAAGCTTCAATATCTCTTAAAATCCATTTCACAGTAGCTAAACTCTCATCTTCGTTGCGAATGAATGTTCTGTAAGGTGTAGAACATCCCATATCTCCAAACATGAAAGCTAATGTTTCCTCTGAACTCTCATTTCTAGAAACAAAGCTATAAACCTCACTCCAACCTTTCAAATCACTCCCAACCTGATCAAATCATTATCAATTGTTCAAAAACTCAACCATAAAAGATTCAAAACTTAAGAGTTTTTGATTATTACCTGATAATAGTATCTAATCCCTTGTTTCAAATTCTTCATCACAGCATCAAATGTCCAACCTGGATCTCTCCATCCAACAGAGGAATTCGCCGGCGAATCACACATATGTTCCTTCTCATACCTAATCACATTCGCTACTACAATGTTATCAAGCTTCTCTTTTACCTCACCATAACGAGCCAATCGTTTTTCTCCATCTCCAGTTACAAACATCACTCGCATCTCGTTCACATTATCAGTGTAACCTAAATGAATCTGCTCCGGCCGGTTAACAGCAAACCGGAAAGTTAACAGCTTTGATTCAGCTAACAAATGGCGAGTTCTGGGTAAAGGATTGTGATCATGGTCTAACTTTTTCGGGTTGATTTCAGATTGAGTCCAACGAAAGATTCGAAAAGAGTAATCTGATCGGAGATTTGTTAAAGGAAGAGAAATCGAACCCGACCCGGATTTCCAATTGGGCGAAACAGAGAGAAATTCGTAGCCAATGAAATGATCGTGACGAGAATACGGTGGTGAGTAGATTCCTAACCAATCGAGATCGGTTGGTGATTCTACACCAGACCATTTGATAACAACAGTGTCACCAGATCGATTTAGGGTTTGAGGAGAAATTGAAATTGTAACAGTGGAATAAACAGAGGAGACGAAGAAGAAGAAAGAGTAAACGACGATCATGATTGCGGCGGAGGATGGTGGTTGATCAAAACGTCAGCGTTTTGATCAATGAGTATGTTAATTTGTTTGGGTTTTAGTTATAAATGAAAAAGCTTTGAGTAGTGATGAAGTCATTATATTAAATTCTGAATCTGAAAATGAACCAAACATGATTTATGACTTCTCACCTTCAAAAGACTATGATTCTATTTAAAATAATAATAATAATTTTATTAATTTTGATTTTATTTATTAACGACTCTACTAAACCAAACAAATGGTGAAGTCATTAGATTGGTGAATGGAAAGTCCACTTGAAACATACACTATTACACAGATCGCATCTTACTACTTATATTAGTTTTAGGCATAAAAACGAGAACCGAAATATCGAAATAAACCGAAAGAACTTAAACATAATTATATATTCCAAAATAATTATTTATATAGAATGTACTAGTTTAGATATCTAAAATTATAACTATAAATCCAAATTTATTAGTCTATTTGAACCACAACTATTTAAAAAAAAATTAAAATATTCAATTTATATAATTAATTTATGGTTTTTTAATGATTTTATTGATTTTTGAAAAGAAATTAGATAGAAATATCCGAACGGAAACCAAACAGAATTTGAGTAGGTACATATTGGTTATTTCGAGTTCAGAACCGAAAGATTCGGAACCAAAACCGAACCGAACTGAAATTTGATAAATTCCCATTGGTTACTATTTTTCAGAACCGAACCGAATCGAAAAACTGAATGTTGAGAACTAATTTATACTATGTAGAAATTTGGCTAATATGTTAGATGGTAAAAAAAAAACCAAATAAATTAGTCTTGAACACATAATAAAATGTCTGCAATCATACAGATAATCAAAAGTATAAATTGAAACAGGGAAGATTCAAAGGGGTGACCTGAGAACACAAACTCCATGGTTTCAATATAATTTGAATAATAATAATATAAAAACCAGAGAATTTGTGTTCTCATATCACTCCTTTGAGAATTCAACTCCTGTTGTTCTTCTCTTCTCCTTTATACTCAATTTTTACTATTTATTTCAGGTATATAAACCTTTATTTTACTACATAAGTTTCTTCATATAAGAATATATATAGTTTCAGTCTTCTTGGTCTTTTGTTTACTTCTATTGTGTCATAATAATGTGGTCATCTTGTTGACACAAAATGAAAATATAACTCTTAACGGCGTCGTTTTGAAGTTTTTTCTCAATATACATATCTATTAATGGGCTATTAATGACCCTTAATGGGCTATTAATGACCCTTAATGGGCTTCTCTTCCACTAAGCCCATCCAATATATTTAAGACTGGTTCGGATGGTCAAAACGTAATAAAGCATTTATGTAGGTAACAGAAAGAAAAAAAAAAAGAGTAGATCTAATATTTAAGAAAAAATCTATGGTGCAAGAATCGTGACTATCTTTTAATTTTAAAAATAAAATAAAAATAAATGTGACCATAAATATCTCATTAACTAGTGGTTGAAGAAAAAGTAAAAGAAAAAAACTAGTGGACAAAGAAAAATAAGTAATTATTTATTCTAAATTTCAATAAATATTATTCATTTTTCTATTAATACAACCAACAAAAAACCAAAAGAAAGCTTTTTTTTCATTGAGATAGAGAAAAAAAAAATGGATTTTATCACCGATCAAGTAAAGAAGAAATTCTCCGATAAGAAACCGGAAAATTCACATCCAGATCCAAACCACAACGAAACTAAACCGGGTCATGGTCATGGAGAACCAACACATAAACCGGTTTCAACCTCTGGTGGTGGTGATTCAACAACACATAGACCAGCTACAAACGCTGAGCTAATGGCTAGTGCTAAGATTGTAGCTGAAGCTGCTCAATCTGCTGCTCGTCATGAATCAGACAAACTTGATAAAGCTAAAGTCGCCGGAGCCACCGCTGATATCTTAGATGCAGCTTCTAGATATGGTAAGCTTGATGAAAAAAGTGGTGTTGGTCAATACCTTGAAAAAGCTGAACAATATCTTCATAAGTATGAAACTTCTCATTCTCACTCCTCCTCCGGTGGTAGTGGTGGTGGTTCTGGTGGAAGTCACGGTGGTGGATCTGGAGGATCGACGGAGAAGAAAGATGATAAGAAGTCTGGAGGTGGGTTTGGAGATTATGCTAAGATGGCTCAAGGTTTTATGAAGTGATTAATATGGTTTTAATGTAATAGTTTTAAAAATTAATTGTGTTAGTAATTATCTTTATCTTCCTTAATTACTTCTTAGTATGATGTTGTTTTCTGAATTTTTTATCTGTTGGAAATTTGTGATGGTTGTTAGAACATTGTGACTTAATATATCATTTATATTTTGTGTCGGTAGCTCTCTAGATTGCGTTATTTCTTGTCAGAAAATGACTTTTTCTAATCAAAACCAAACTTTAGAGAATATTTAATGGAAAGTTTATTATTTTCTATTAACTATAAATATATTTAGATAGCCGATAATAGGTAGTCGAGTAGTAGTTGTCATTTTATAAATCTTTAAACATCGGGATTTGATTTTTTTATCGATATAAGAAAAACAAAAAAAAATGATTTTAGAATATTGGTTTTGGCTAAGTTCGATCTAATTATAATAAGGTTGACACAAAAAAAAAATTGAAGTTAGATAAACCATTAAACTCTGAAGAAGTAAACATTTAGGTTTTTTTTTTTTCTGAAAATATCCTAGAAAGAACTTTGTATGCCAATACTCAAAAATGAAAACAAATTGTAACACAATTTAGAAATTACATTATACCGACAATATTTTTTAAGAAACTGATCTATTCCAAAAACATGTAATCTAGTTGGTTTGTTTTTAGTCTATTTTAACATCAGATAATAATTTTGAATAGAACGGTGGTTTAGTTGGAATATTTAGATTACAGATCAGGTTTTTAATCTATTTGTTAATAGAAAAAAATATTAAACGAATTGTTTATTTTAACTACACTATTATAAAAAAAATATATAGATTCTGACTTTTACTGTTCTGAAATTTTAATTTTAGATTTATGCGCTATCATTATTTATTCGTCATTGTAGCTTTTGTCGTAATGTATATTTGCCATGATGTGGTCTAACTCATTGATTTGAAAATTATTTTTAGTGAAGTTCTAACTTTTATATTCTTTTAAATATCATTTTCTGATTGTAATTTGGTTTGTTTATTCTAATATATATTTTTGGCTATGTTTTAGTAAATTCTAATCCCTTAATTTTTGTTTACTTTTGGGCCATAAATAAGCCCAATAAGCGAATCCAGTGGGTTTTGTTTTAAGAGAATTGAATTAAATAATTACACTTACTTAGGTTTGTTGTTATCTTATAAATCATCATTCTGGATATTATTCTCGATTCGAACTCGGAAACAAAGCTTTGATCGATCGATCTTCTACAACACGCCATGGAAGCTGCAATTGATGTTCAACAGTCGAAGCAAATCAGAGACGAAGAGCTATTCAAAGCGGCGGAATCTGGTGATTCTTCGTTGTTTTCGTCTTTATCTCCTCGACAGCTTGCGAAATCTCTGAATTTTAGAAACGAAGATGGTCGTTCTCTCCTCCATGTCTCAGCTTCCTTTGGCCATTCTCAGGTTTCTTCCTCTCTCTTACTTCTAATATTTGTTGTCCTTGAGAATCCGAGAGTAGTCGTAAGTAGTATTAACCTCTTTAGTGAAGTGATAAGGGAACATATCATATTTGGCTTTGTAACGCAAGAAACTTTGCATTGTTGCAAACTCGTTAGTGATTTGGAATTAGGAAGAAAGTTTAGATAAATGCTTATTGATGTGGAATCTTCAGGTAGTCTAAGTTGCGTTATTGTAGGTAGCTCTGTAATTTGGTTGTGTAACTGATGAGAAATTCTTTTGAGTCTGGCTCTTAAAACCACACAAATCTGTGTGTTTGAAGCTCCTTAGCGATTATGATTCTTCAAATTAGTGGGTTTTAGCAATCAGTATAGATGTTAAGTAAGTGTTTATGGATGTGTGATCTCTGCAGATAGTTAAGTTGCTATCAAGCGCAGATGAAGCAAAGACTGTAATTAATAGCAAGGATGATGAAGGATGGGTTCCTCTACATTCTGCTGCTAGCAGTGGTAATGCTGAGCTTGTTGACATACTATTGACCAGAGGTATATAACATAGTCTTGATTTCCTTATTAGCCTCATTAGAATCAAAATTATCTTTCTGAATGGTTGATTTCTGCATATGAGTTCATAAGTTTGTTCTGTTTGTATGTTACCTCTTTGAGTAATTAGTTCTGGTTTCGATTCATTTCTAGTATTAGAAATCAAGTTGTCGTTATGAGAAGATGGATACATTTGATGATGTGTTTCTTTTGTGTTCAGGTGCTGATGTAAATGCTAAGAATAATGGTGGCCGCACTGCTCTTCACTATGCTGCTAGCAAAGGATGGTTGGAAATCGCGCAGCTTCTATTAACACACGGCGCAAAGATTAACATCAAAGACAAGGTCTTGTGGCTTTTTTATAAGTCTTCTCGCGTTTTGATACCACAGTATCATTCATTATACACATAAGACTATATATTTGTGTCTTTCAGGTTGGTTGTACTCCGCTTCACAGGGCAGCGAGCACCGGAAAGTCAGAAGTTTGTGAATTCTTAATCGAAGAAGGAGCAGAGATCGATGCTACGGACAAAATAGGACAAACTCCACTCATGCATTCAGTGATTTGCGATGACAAACAGGTAAATCTCATATCTAACTGGCCTTAAAGTAGCATCTCCTGTCAAAGCTAACAATCTCCTAAATCGTTCTCTTCTCTGTGTTTCCATGGACCAGGTCTCGTTATTGCTTATAAGACATGGTGCAGATGTAGATGTAGAAGACAAAGAAGGTTACACTGTTCTAGGTCGAGCTACTAACGAATTCCGACCAGCTCTTATCGATGCTGCTACTGCCATGCTTCAAGGATAAATTGACACTCTAAATAGCTTCAAAACTCACATTAACTTGAAAGTCTTGTTTAGTTAAACTCTTAGTTCTTTCAATTTCAGAAACTAATAAAAGGATTATTCTTTTTGTATTCATATTTTCAAAAATTTCTGATTAAATGAAAAAAAAGAGTTTTTTTTTTCTTTCTATTTAATCTTGATATTTTGGAATATTGTTTTTGAGATATTGATTCAATGACTGTAATCCAAACTAACTAAGTCCGAATAAAGAATCAAATTTTTGCTTTCTAGAGTTTTATTATTATTACTAGGTTGATACCCGCGCTATGCTGCGGTTTTTGTAGATTTCTTTTTCTTGGAATCGATGTGAACTATGTCCAGATTCTTAAGAACAAAGAATGTATTCTCATGGAAAATTTTGTTTTGAATTTATGCAGATTGCTCTCCAACAATGCCCTTGAAAGAAAATATATACTCTTGTTTCTTTTACCTTCTTTTTTAGTGAATGATGACATGTAGTAGACTATGTCATTTGTTATATGTTGATGTTGTTACAATCATTATGTTTCTAAT
>OVBA01006916.1:0-15872 GCA_900406435.1 Lepidium aucheri
CATTGTAGACTTCCGATGCAGTCTACAATTCTGTATAAGGGTATAAACGTACAATGAGTTCTATTTTTTTTGTTTGGTCATGAGGGACAATATCATAATTTCCTTACTTTTAAAGGTTACTTTTGTATTTAATTTAACTTTAGGTTAGTTTTAGTATTTCAATTCAATATTTAGGTTACTTTTGTAATAATCCCTAAAAACAAACCACATATATAATGAATTGAGCATGACACTAATTAACCACTTAAAAAAATCAAGTAGTAGGAAACAAGTCAAAATATAAGAGCTGGTTCCAAGTATCGGGAACACCAGGAAGACACCAATGGCTACAATCAGGAACCTTGTGACCGCCAAAGCCATAGACTGAAGGGTGTCCATCTTTCCTAAGCTGAGACATCAAAGTCACATCCATTAACCTCACCGGATTCTTCATCGTCTTTATCACTTTCTCCATCACCATTTCCGCTCTATGTGGTCCTGCTCGGTACTTCCATCCCATTACTGGCTTTGTTTCTCCTATGCAACTCCCTTTCCCTCCTTCTTTCGACCAATCCTTTGCACTGTTACATTTATTATTGTGAACTATTAATCATGCATTCTAATTCTATATATACATCGACGTATTATAACCTATGCATGAACGAATCTCCTTTAATATATACAAGTTGTACGTACATATATTTAGATCTGACCACAACTTGGTTCACATAGACAAGACATATCTTCTATCTATAATATCATTAGTATGAACCTAACTCAGATTCAGAAGCGCAGAATCACAGACTTAACCGACATAGATATTCTAACAACTATAAATATTGAATAAAAAAACGAATAAATTAGAGAAAGAACTTACTGGTTGTGGTCCGGAGAAACACCTTGGAAGAAAACTTTGGTTTTGTTAGGATCAATGTTTTGATCAATCCACTTAGCCCAAGTCCTCATGGCTTTCTTATACGCCACTAATCGGTCCATGTCTTTTACAATTACATTCCCGTAAACAATCGCGTCCCAGCTGCAGTACCAAATGATTATATATTAGTTTCTATACTAAATAAGATATGTTATATGACATAGAAAAGAATGTTGGTTACGGTTGTTTTCGGTCGGTGTGAAGCCACCAATGCCAAGAGTTGAAGATCAAAACGTCTGCCGTTTTCCAAAACAAACCGCTTGAGATTGAGTCGAGCTTTATCACTCGTTTCGGTGGGACTCCCACTATATCCACTAGAAACGCATTTCTTGAGAACATTATCGTTGCATTGTACGTCTGCATTTCATGCATTTACACAACCCGAACCATTTAGATCAGATTCAACCTGCCCAATATCGGAGAAAATTAAAAGAGTTGAAATGAAGTTAAAACGTTACCGGGAATGAGAAGACGGAGAGGCCAAAAGGGGAACGTGTGATGGTGAAATTGGCGTTTGGTACTGCGTTATGAAGCAAACACGTCAGAGATTGCCATTGGTTTAGACTCAGTGAATCTCCTACGAACATTAATGTCTTCCCTTTCATTATTCTTACCAGGAAATCTAAGCCGTTGAATCTGTACTATAACCAAATTATTTCATTACAGTATAATACACACACATGATGTAGGTGACAATATCATATAAAACACTCTTACGTACTCATATGCAACAACATACATAAGATTTTGAGTCCAAAAATTAATCCTAATAAAAAACCATATATGAATCTCATCAAGAAAAATGCACAAGAGATGGAAATGACCTGGGGATATTGCAACCGGAAGGTTGCCAACGATACTTAAGGTAATCGCTGTCGGGACGACCATTGGCTTTGCAGTTAAACTGTCTCTCAATGAAAGGACAAGTCTTGGAATCATAGAGAGGGTAAGATTGGTCATAGATCCAACTTCCATTATATATATTACAAGACTTTATATGTGATGATGATGTACCATTAAGAGTAGCACTCTCTATTTGGTTTAACATAACAAGTGTCATTAACATGACTGTTACTACGCCGGTCGAAGCAACATCTCTCATCATTGCAAAGCTCATTGAGGTACGTTTTGGGTTGGTTAAGAAGAAGAATTGTGTGATCTAGATTTCTTTCTGTTAGTGGCTTTGGTGTTTATTTATCAGCATATATGGTGTGTGAGAGAGAAGGTGAAAGCTGTATATTGATACATGTAGATTTTGTTTTTGAATTAGAGCATATAATTCTGTCTTAGGTTACTTAACAGGTAAAAATAGCGCGTTCGAATCTTCATTAATAAGGAAAAGAGATGAAGCAGTTTCCATATTTTAGTTTTGTAGATCTAAAGGTCTTATTATATATTTCCTTTTTTATCCATTAAGTGGTATTTTATTGGATAAAGGCCCATTACGAGCAAGCTCCACAAGGAGAGGTGGTGAGGATCACATAGAAATCAATCATAAAAATTGAAAAAAGCTAAAGACTCAGAGCCAAGGAGACTAGAATCCACATTGCGTGACAATACTCATGATCTACGATCATTCTCAATGGTTGATAGGAACGAAGCGGACAATCTGTGGCTGGTATGAATTGAGACGGGCATCTTTTGTGACACTTGAAGCCAGCTTTCTAGCAACATTATTCACCTTGGTAGTGGTTGGTAATATTTCACATACACTGAATCGTCTCATCAATTGGCTGAGTAATGTGGCTATGAGAGTGGTACTTGATGATGCGTGGCTCGCAAGCAAGACAAACATGGAAGAGGCGGGAACTTCAAGTTGTGACAAATTCAAGAAGTCTAGTAGAACAAGAAAAAGCTAAAGACAAAGAGCTGTTAACCAAAACGATATATTCTGGTCAAGCGGAAATAGAAACTTGATTTAACTTGACAGTTTCCATTTCTGAGGGATTTGGTAGATTCTAGGTTAAGGGAAATGACCTATAAAAAGGTTATAGGGTTAGGTGAATCCGTCTGACAGTTTAGATCAATTGGAGGAGTTCTTGATTAAAGTTTAGTGAGAGAAAAACTTTTGTGAGCCATTGTTTGAGTGTGTTGAAGTGTTGTTTTGTTTGTGTTGGGTAGAACAGTTACCAACAAGTGTAAGACTTTTGTAAAAAAGTTTACATTGATAAAAATGAATTATGCTTTGGATCAACACTTTTTGATCGAAGTTGCTGTTAATTAGACTTCATACTTTTTCAATTGGTATCAGAGTGGACCACCTAACATTATTAGGTGAGATCATGCGGATAGTATGGAGAACACATAGCAGTTCGTGGCACTCAAGGAACCTTTGATGCTCGACCCAAACAACTATGGGCCCTGGAAAGTGTAGATGAAACACATCATCAAGGGAATTGATGAAGAAGCATGGGGAGCTATTGAGGATAGTTAGGCACCACCAACTGTGAAGAACAAAGAAGAATTTGTTCCTATCCCAAGGAAGAGCTGGACAGCCAAAGAGAAGGCAGAGTCAAAATACAACTCGAAGGCGCTGTTAACAATCTTGAACTCACTACCACTAAACCAGTTCAAACAGGTTCAATGATGTACTACAACAAAGGAGGCATGGGACATTCTGCAAGTTTCATTTGAAGGAACCTCTAGTGTGAAGCAAACCAGAATTGACATGTTCGCTACACGTTTTGAGTCTCTTACTAGGGAAGAAAATTCCTAAGCTGTCTACCTACTAAATTTCATGGACATCGATATGCTCTCGAGGTAACTCAGGATTCTCACAATCTAAGCTTTGATCAAGTAGTGGGTATGATGCAAATGTATGAAATTCAACTCAACAAAGGGATCGAACCACACCATAAAAAAGGAATTGCCTTGATAGCTGAAGAAAAAGTCAAACCTCAAATAGATGCCTAGACGGTCAGGTGGGATTAATAGTGAAGAAGTATCTCAAGAATTTTGAGAGAGGACAGAGAAGAGACAATCATGTGTCGGCTAGACAGGTGCCTGATACAACGAGTTTTAATCCTATATCTCACTGCAAGTGCACAGCAAACAAAATAGTATTTAGAGATCGAATCCATGAAGACCAATTATCACACTAATGATTTTTTTTAACTAGAGCTAAGACGATGGATATTTTGATTATAACTAAAAAATATGATAAAAACAAGAAACTAAAGGCATCAAGCTTAGGGAATTCATAAGGAAATCAGGGGTTAAAATGAGGAATCTATTCAGGTAGGTTCAGTTTTGTTCTCGACTCAGAAATAATGATTGACTAACCTACTCTCGCAGCGATAGCCACTATGCTTAGATCCTAGGGATCCTAACTCTTGTTGGTTCTAGAAATATAACCACACAATATTAACAGTTCTGAAGTGTCCACAACCCAACCTAGCATCAACTCTCGTTTGTAGTGAAGGTATTGCTTAGCTAGAAATGTTATGGTTCTTATTAAACTTCTGGGATAATAAGTAACCTAAGATCATAGATGAGTTAGCTACTCTAACCTAAGCATTAACCATGTTTCTAGGATGAGAATCCATATTAAAATCCTATTTGTTCATCACCCTTATGTCCCTTAAGATCCTTTGAATACCCTAAACTTGACTATTAACTACTTAGACATGGAAATAAAGAGCAAGCAAGCAATTGTAAAGGAATTCATTAGAAACTGAAAATAGATAAGAATAGAGGTTTAGAGGTTCTTCTCCAATGGTGTAGAGATCCAAAATCTTCTCCTCTATGTTACAACAAACGTCTGTAACTTTCTGATATGAAAAACTATCTCTAAAAACGTGTTTTTAACCTAATATATAGAATAAACTAAACTGGTACAAAATAATGAAGTCTGGTTTTCGCTTTTCAGTGTCATTGATCGATCGATCCTTAGACTGCTCGATTGATAAATACTTCTTCATTCGATTGTGAAGCTTTCAAGTTGTGCGAAGGATCGTGCGTAACTTCATCTTCAATAGCTCGATCAATCTTGGAGTGCTCGGTCGTGTAGTGGATCGTGCACACGATATAGATGGATAGAGGTCAATCATGTCAAACATGAGAAATCGATCAATGGATCGAGCGAAGTCTTCTCTTTTAAAGGTGTGATCGATCGATCTTGGTGTCGATCGATCGATCTTTTGTCTCGTGGTGGAAGAATCCAGAGTTAAGCTTCAATCCTGCTCAGCATGTGGAATCCAAAGTATCCTTGCATTTTGTACCTGTAAGGACTCTAAAAACACAAAAAAGACTAAAGAAAACATATGAATTAGTAAGCTATAAGTCGGTATAAACGAGGTATATCGATCCCCCCAGATTTGGATTTTCATTTGTCCTCAAGCAAATACACCGGAATCTAAAAGAAAGATACAAACTCAAGAACTCATTCTTCATATGAATTTAACACCTCATAACCTAAGCAAAGAACACTCGATTCATTCAACAAGAGAGAGACCACCTTATACTTCCCATAGACTTAACAACTATTCCATCCTAACTCCAAAATCATTACCCAAAAGTTCTAGATCATGATACCAACTTCTTATGAATCTAAGTGCGGTCTTATCCAGAGAATATCGATCAAAAGACACATGGACTCACTCTCAATCCTAAGTACCATTCATATTGTGGTTCCTTTCCTCTTATTCCTTTCTTTTTCAACTAATTTCTCCTTACTTTTCTAGGGTATCATTGTATTTTCTTTTTCGGTGGTTTTTCCTCTGTATTTTCAAAGGTGTATAATACGAGTAGCTTCATTGGAGTTTCTCTCAGTAAGCAGGTTAGTAAGGTAAAAAGGATTACATCATTGGATGTATCCTTGGAACCGTCCAGTTCACCTTAAAAACAAGTAGCGTCATTGAGAAACTTTTACCCTAGGCTTACTTCGAGTGTTGAAACTAAAGTGCACGAAACTTTGAGAAAAAGAAACCAAACTCTGGGATAGGTTCTCAAAACTGAGGCTGATAATCCAATCTAATGTATACCAACTCTCTAGACAAAAATATTAAATCAGGTTAAGGTTGAAGTTGATACCAGATATTCAAAACGATCGAGAGGAAGTGGTGAAAAGACGAAAAGCTGATGAATCTTTGAGTTTGCTAATAGTCAATAATGCTCATCAGAAATCAAACAAATGATAGCTTAAACCCTTATGAAATGTACCATTCCTCAGAAATCATAGTTCCCAAACCAACAAAAGCTTATCTAAAACAATGTTTGACTCAAAAACAAAACAAAAGAAAGAAACTTCATTAGCAAACAAACGGTTCTCCCCCAGACTTACTTCACACCGTCCCGGTGTGAACATTAGTAAGAGGAACAATGAAAGTAACCAAAAGAAGTAATTGAAAATTGCTTTGGAATTTAGAAAACGTACCCGGCGGTATGGATCAATCAAGCAATCAATGATCGATTGGTCTGTGGAGATTGATAAATGGAACAATCAAAGATCGGTCGACAGATCATGCGCAAACAGACGAGAGGCATTGATTGATCGGGCAGCATGTCTCGGTCGATCGATGGATCGGGCACAAACACACCAGGGGTGCAGATCGATCGGGTAGCAAATCTCGGTCCATCAGCGGAGCATGCGCTCTTTCTCATCCTATATTACACGATCGATCTTTGTGTGGATCGATCGATCTTTGTGTGGATCGATCGAGCTGTGCTCTCGCATCGCGTTTCCTGAAAGCAAAAGACAATATGGACTCAAAACAAACAAAAAATAAATAAAAAACTAACCTATTAGTGGCTTGCCTCCCACTCAGCACTTGTTTAAAGTCAATAGCTTGACTAAAAGAGGTGCTATGGAGGAGTTATATCAGTCAAAGAGATGAAATCTTCATTGACTTTGTCGAGAGCACCAAAATATGGTTTAAGGCGCTGTCCATTAACTACAAATTCTTCTCCCTTTTCGTTGAGCAAAATATGGTCGTACTTCCTTGATGGTGAAAGGACCGGACCACCTTGACCTAAGCTTACCAGGAAAGAATTTTAAACGAGAATCATACAAAAGAACTTTATCATTAGGAGCAAAACTTCTGTTAAGGATACGCCTATCATGTGCAGCTTTTGTTCGTTCTTTGTAGATCCTCGAGTTGTCATAAGCCAAATGTCTGATCTCTTCAAGTTCATGTAACTGCAGTGACCGTCTTTACGAGGCAGACTTGATATCATAGTTGAGATGCTTGATAGCCCAATTAGCCTTGTATTCGAGCTCTACTGGAAGGTGACAGGACTTACCATACAACAGATGGAATGGAGTTGTCCCTAATGGTGTCTTGAAAGCAGTTCTATAAGCCCAAAGAGCATCATCCAACTTAGTTGACCAATCCTTCCTTGTTGCACAAATGGTTTTCCGAAGAATGCTCTTGATCACTCGATTAGAAACTTCAACCTGACCACTTGTTTGAGGATGGTATGGCGTGGCAACTTTGTGGTGAACTGCATACTTCTTCAGCAGATTGTTGAATGTTTGGTTAATGAAATGAGAACCACCATCAGTGATCACAATCCTTGGAATACCAAACCTAGGAAATATGATATGCTTGAACATCTTCAGAACTACTTTGGCATCATTGGTTGGACTAGCTATTGCTTCAACCCACTTAGATACATAATCCACAGCAACAAGTATGTATTGGTTCCCAAAAGAGATAGGGAAAGGTCCCATGAAATCGATTCCCCAAACATCAAACACCTCAACCTCGAGAATGAAGTTCTGTGTCATCTCGTTTCTTCTACATATGTTACCTTGTCGCTGACAAGAGTCATACGATAAAACAAAAGAGTAAGTGTCACGAAACATCATAGGCCACCAGAAACCTAATTGAAGAACTTTTGCAATAGTCTTGAAGGTAGCAAAGTGACATGCATATGAAGAACCATGACAATGAAACAATATACCGGGAATCTCATTTTCAGAAACATATCTTCTAAAAATGCCATCAGAGCATTGTTTGTATAAGTATTGAGCATCCCAGTAGTATTGTCGGACATCTCTAAGAAACTTCTTTTTCCTGTAACCATGAAACTCAAGAGGGTTAACATCTGCAGCGAGATAGTTGGCAAAATTAGCAAACCATGGAGTGTCTAGAACACGAGGAGGATCAGTAGGGAAGTGTTGAACATTATGGGCGGATTTTATATGATAAACTTGCTCTTCCCTTTAGCTATCATCAAGAGGAACTGAATCATTAATTCGTAGTCTAGAAAGGTGGTCTGCGACTCCATTATCTACACCACTTTTATCCTTGATCTCAAGATCAAACTCTTGCAGCAACAACACCCAACGAAGCAGCCTAGGCTTAGCATCTTTCTTGGAAAGGAGATACGTAAGAGCAGCTTGATCAGTGTGTACAATAACCTAAGAGCCGACAAGATAGGATCTGAACTTCTAAAAGGCAAAAACGATGGCTAGAAGTTCTTTTTCTGTAGTTGCATACTTCCATTGAGCATCATCAAGTGTTCTGCTAACATAGTGGATTACATGCAACTTCTTATCTTTTCTCTGGCCCAAAACAGTTCTAACTGCATAGTCACTTGCATCACACATAATTTCAAAAGGTAATCCCCAATCTGGTGGTTGAACTATTGGTGCACTAACTAAAGCTCTTTTCAAGGTCAAAAAAGCTTCCTCATACTCCTTGGTAAACTCAAACTTAACATCCTTGCATAGCAATAGAGTGAGTGGTCTGGCTATCTTCGATAAATCCTTAATAAATCTCTTGTAGAAGCCAGCATGACCGAGAAAACTTCTGATCTCTTTGTATGTGGTTGGCAATTTCAAGCTTGTCATTACTTTGATCTGCACCTTGTCAACTTCGATTCCTTTTCCTAATATCTTGTGACCAAGTACTATCCCCTCTTGAACCATGAAGTGAAACTTCTCCTAATTGAGCATTAAATGCTTGTCTTGACAACATTGTAGGACCTTGCAAAGATTAAAAAGATAACCAGAGAAAAAAGAACCATACAGAGAAAAGTCATCCATAAAAACTTTCATAATATCCTTAATCATATTAGTGAAAATCGACATCATGCATCTCTGGAAAGTAGCTGGCGCATTACAGAATCCAAATGGCATTCTGCGATAAGAAAATGTACCATAGGGACATGTAAAAGTCGTTTTTTCCTGATCGTCGGGATGAATGGGAATCTGAAAGAAACCTGAATAACCGTCTAAAAAATAGTAGTAAGAATGGATAGCCAATCTCTCAAGCATTTGATCCATGAAGGGCATAGGAAAGTGATCCTTCTTAGTAGAGAAATTTAAAGTTCTGAAATCAATACACATTCTATGACCTGTGACAGTTCTAGTAGGTATCAGTTCATTATTCTCATTCTTAACAACAGTAATACCTCCTTTCTTAGGTACGACATGGACACGACTAACCCAATTACTATCAGATATAGGATATATGATCCCTGCTTCTAACAGTTTCTTATCTCTTTCTTGATAACTTCTTTTAGATTCGGATTCAATCTCCTTTGGTTCTCTATAGAACTCTTAGACTCATCAATGAGATGTATCCTATGCATGCATAACTCAGGTGAAATATCAGGGATATCATCTAATGCATAACCTATAGCTCTACAATACTTTCGAAGTTCTCTGATAAGCATTTCAATTTCAGAATTATTCAGCTCAACACTAATGATCACATGATAAGTAATATTAGGACCCAGAAGTACATACCTTAACCCAGCAGGAAGAGTCTTAAGCTCGACTTTGGGAGCCTTCATCTCACTCTAAGGATCGGTCAAGGCTGAAGGTATGGACGGTTTTGGAGGATCTAAAACTGCATAGGCTATCATCTCCTCAATCTATTTACACGAGTCCATCATTCTAGCATAACTTGTTGCTTCGTCGTTTACAAACCCAAATTCATATTCTATCCTTGTAAGTCCAGCTCAAGAGGGTCCTCAACAAGTATCTCTTTGTTCAACTCTTCTTCAATTTCCTCAGAAGTATCAACAGAAAAAGTCATATCATTCACCATCGGTTTCTTCAGCATCTTGTCCATCTCAAACCTCATCTTCATATCACCTAGTTGTAGGTATATTCTTCCATTCTTGACATCAATCATAGCACCTACTGTTCTGAGAAAAGTTCTACCTAAGATTAAATGGTCCTTAGGTTCTTTATCTAGTTTGAGCACTACAAAATCTGTTGGTACTAATGCATTCCCAACTTCGACATCGAGATCTTCAAGGATACCCACTGGAAATTTCACTGAACAGTCTGCAAAGATAAGAGAGATCTTTGTCTTCTTAAAGTCCGAAAGTCCTAACCTTAAGGCTACATAATATGGCATGAGGTTTACACTAGAGCCAAGATCACACAATGAACGCGCAAAGGTCACATAACCTATCCGAACTGAAAGTACAAATCGCCCAGGATCTTCTTCTTTCTTTGGGATCCAATTTTGAAGTCTACAACTGTAGTCTTGTGTAATCATCATCACCCTTTCATCTTCTATGAACTTGTTTGTCACTAGACCTTTGACATAGTTCTTAAGTGAAGGTATCATCTGCAAGGCATCAATATAAGGTAACCGAATAGAAAAATCTGATAACAACTCCTTACACTTGGCATTCTCCAAATCCTTTTTAGACTTCTTTGGTGGGATAGGATAAGGTGGTACTGGTACATATGTTCTCTCAGGTGCTGCTGATTACTTACAAGGTACGGTTGCAGGTGATGGCTCTCCCTCTGGTCGTGGAAACTGCTCTGGAATTGGCGTAGGTGTGGCTGTTTCCATAAAAATCTCTTCAGCTCTATCACCCTCTGGTCGAGCTTGTTTTGTTTGCTTGTTTTGTGTTGTCTGCTGAACCGAAAACTTATATAGAAGCTCTTCTTGATGAGTTTTGGATTGAATCGATTCAGGGAGATATACTAAATTTTTGGAGGTTGAATGTGTGGGAATTGTTACCACGACCAGAAGATGCAAATGTCATTGGAACAAGGTAAATCTTCAAAAATAAGATTGATGAGAATGGGAATGTAGTGCGTAACAAGTCTCGTCTGGTTTCACAAGGGTACTCACAAGTAAAAGAAGTCAATTTTTTTGAAACTTTTACACTTGTTGCAAGATTGGAGTCAATCAGATTCCTGTTGGGGATAGTATGCAAGTATGAGTTTAAGTTATACCAAATGAATGTTAAAAGTGAATTCTTGAACGGTTGGCTACAAGAAGAGGTGTACGTTGAACAACCAAAAGGCTTTGAGGATCCAAAACATCCTGATTATAAATACAAACTCCACAAGGCTCTGTACAGTTTGAAACAGGCTCCTAGAGCTTGGTACAAACAATTGCCAATCTTTCTGACAGACAATAAATACTCTCGAGGAAGTGTAGACAAAAATTTCAGTCAGATATAATGGTGGTATAGATATGACATTGTGTTTGAATCCACAAACCAAAGTATGGACGATAACATTGCCATGGTGATGACTCAAGATTTAGAAATGATCATTTGTGGAAAGCTATACTAATTTTTGGTTCTTCAAGTGAAACAGATAGATGCATAAATCTTTGTCACACACAACACATATACCAAGAAGTTTTTGCAACTATTTGGTCTGTTATCGAGCAAGAAATGTAGAACCAATATGAGAACTACAGAGAAGTTGGAAAAGGATGAGACAGGAGAACCTATTGACAAGAAAGTCTATAGAAATATGATTGGAAGTATGTTGTATCTCACAGCGAGTCGTCCAGATTTGTGTTATGCATTTGGAGTTTGTGCACAATATTAAGCAAAACCCAAGAAGTCACATTTGTTGGAGATTGAGAGGGTCATCAAGTATGTTAAAGGAACATTGAATCTTAGGGCATATACTTCACCAAAGATTCACACAGCAGACTCATAGGATATTGTGATGCTGATTGGACAGGCTCCTTAGACGACAAACAAAGCACAAATGGAGGTTGTTTCTGCATGGGAAATAATTTGATCTTGTGACTAAATAAGAAAAAGAACAATGTGTCATTGTCCACAATTGAAGCGGAATACATAGCGTTGAGTAGTTGTTGTACACAACTTTTATGGACGAAACAAATGGGTGCAGACTATGGTACTCCCTCTGAACTCTAACTCATACATTATGATAATAAAAATGCCATTTACATTGCAAAGAATCTTGTCTTGCATTCTCGAACAAAACACATCATGATCAGACATCATTTTATTCAAGATCTTACAGAGGAGAAACCAGTCCTTATCGATCATGTGAACACCATATTTCAACTAGCTGATATTTTCACAAAGCACTAGATTATAATCGATTCATTAAATTAAGAAATGTTATTGGTGTTTGTGAAATCTAATTGTCATAGTCGAGTGTGTAAAGTGTGGACAGATACAAGCCTTTAGATTTTGTTGTTCAGCTACTTCAAATGAGTCGATGGTATATTCTCTGGTTATGCACAATGTGGAAAACAGTTGCATGTCATGTCGTTCCGTGTAGATCGTGTACAAAGGGTTGTGGCATTGTACATCAGGGGGTCAAAGAGCTGAGATGAGCATTTGTATTAGCTGGCTGAGAAGTTAAGTGATGCCCCTAATACAATACTTATTCAACCTTGGACAAGTGTTATTGATGAGAATAGTCAGTGGAGAAGTCAACTGATACTCATCTTCCATCCAAATGCTTTGAAGAAGGAGAACAATGAGCAAAGAAATCAAGCAATGATTTGTTTCCCTCTCAAGTTACTAAGTGTGTGTATCCAAATTTTTTAAAAAGGCTGATTTATGGATACACACAGCCCCATGTTTCACCAAAGGAAATTCCAACTGCCTATAGCATAGTGTCACAAACAAAGTGCTGGGAATTACACACGATGAATGTATGACTGGTGAAAGACTAGCCATAAAAGCCAACCATTTATATGGTGTAGACTTGTGACACTTGCTGTGTGATGATTTCTCATTTAAGTCATGTCCTCTGTCTCCTCGTTACACAACTCGTTGTGCAGATTTTCACAGGTACATATGGTGATTGTTTAATTAAGTTAATTTTATTTTGCTTGGCTAATCTCATCAACATCTGTTGGTAATGATTTGGGTGCTCACTCCACCCAATTTAATTGATGATTGTGATCCTCTGTGTGGGCTACATGAATCTATGGGGTATTACTTGTTCTTTTGGGTTGTTTTTATCAATTCTTTATAGAAAGAGGCATGTTATATTAGGCCCAACTCACTGAGAAACTGAATAGCTTTGGAGGGGAAAAAGGGGATTTAGGGTTTTGGACATGCCTCGAGGATTGTAAACTTTATTCAAGGCTATTTCCTTTTGATCTCTGCAACAAGCTTCCGTCAAAATAAAAAATATGAAAATCTCGAAGCTTCTCCATTTCTCTCGAATTTTCATGAAGTTGCCTTCCTCTCTAATGATCAGGTGACTGTCTGGAAAGGAATTCTCTCCTCATCATTCACAGAAATCAACAGATTCCTTTACAAGATCTGTTGCAGAAATTGGCATCCTACAAATAACGAGTCATAAGGACAAAGACGAGAGCCAGGATTGTGTACATGAAAGGGTTGCCCTTTAATTTTGGTAAGATTGTCTATGAGCATGTATTTTGGTGGCACAAAATCTTGACTCCAAGTTTTGGTTGCCTTACCCAAGCATGATGTTCAACTTACTGATGAAGCAACATGTGATTCCTCTTAAGGCATAAGGACCGTCTAAGCCTTGACCTGCTCGTAAACATGTCCGTCAGGCTACTGCCAAAGGGAAAAAGAAAGCACATGGGAGAATTGGTAAAGGGATGAATTCAAAGACCATAAAAGGACCATCAGCTGCTCAGAGACTCAGAAAGTCATTAGACAAGCATTTTCGTTGTTGGAATCTCTACTTGTGCCAGGTAAGTCCTCTGTCTTGCTCTTTGATCATAGACTTGTTATGTTTTTTAACTCAGCTAAAAAAAGGAAGATTGAAGATGCGTAGATCTCAAGTAAGACAAGCATGGAAGAAGCAGGAACTTCAAGTCATGAAAAATTCAAGAAGTCTTGTGGAACAAGGAAAAGCTAAAGAGAGAGAGAGAGAGAGAAAGAGTTGTTAATCAAAACGACAAACTACTGTCAAGCGGAAATGAAAACTTGACTTAACTTGAGAGTTTCTATTTCTGAGAGATTTGGGAGATTTTAGGTTAAGAGAAACGATCTATAAATGGTCCTAGGGTTAGGCGAGACCGTCTAACACTTTAGATCAATTGGGGTAGTTCTTGATTAAGATTTAGTGAGAGAAAAACTCTTGCGAGTCACGTTTGAGTGTGTTGAAGGGTTGTATCATTTTTGTGTTGGGTAGAATAGTTACCATCAAGTGTAAGACTTTTGTACAAAAGTTAACATTAATAAAAACGAATTGTACATTGGATTGGCGAGTTGGCGATTTCGATCAAAGTTGGTGTGCATTAGTCTTCATATTTTTTCAGTAATTTGGTCAGGCACTCAGATTATGAATCGCCTCAATCAAATTGCATTATTTAGATACTACTTCAAGGATATCAAGTCAAATATCAGCCAGACTTTGTAAAGGCCACTAAACAAATTTGAATTCTGCAGGCAGTTGAGCTAGACATGGAGGAACTACATCTCTCGCGTGATAGAGTACAATACCTTGATGATCTCTCACGATCCATGTTACTCCTGCAAGTGAGGATGGATTTAACCAAGAGTACACATTACACTTGACACATCCATAAGGAGGATTAATCCTGCTTGACTTGACTTGTGTGATGAAAAAGATCATCTCGTGCTAAGCAGAGTTCCTTTGTCATTTGCTAACCTCCATTCCTCAGCTTCACTTAAGCCTGAAGCTATCAAGATATTCACAGTTGAGTCCTTGCTTGCAAATTTTTTGTTATTTCTCTGTTTTTAGACATTCCATCAAATCCATGGAAGTTCAGTTTTCATGGAAGTTTACTTCTGATCCGTATGCGTTCTTTTAACTTGTAGGAATGTTGAGTTTGTGGGGCGATAGACTTAGTGTCTTTTGTGGACGGAGTAGCCAAGCAACTGCTACTTTCACTATGTACTTCCCATCTCTAGAGTAGGCCCAAAATATTCATCACTTCAAGTAGAGTTTGGCAGGAACGAGGTAGTACGATGAACCTCTGCAGGTGGAAGTGTGATGCTTATCCACATTCCATGTGTCTTGTGTCGATGTCGAGACCAAGTCATACTTTTAAATTGAGATCAATCATGAGCACTTTTTTATTTTATTAAAATTTTGAGCTAAATTGTCAATTATATTCCAGTATAGTGGGTCTTTCTTTCAGTAAGGATTTTTTTTCTTTTTTTTTTCAGTTTGAATTTTTGCAAGTGTCGGCTTTTGATTAAAAGCTTATTAACTACAAGATTCTTTGAATTGCATAAAGTTCGAAATCCATTCCTAAAATTACTAATAATGACTGTTTATCTTGTTCAAGATTATTTGGAAATTGTAGCAACAAAGCGTTCAAGAGGATGTGATACGGTTTGGTACGAGTCAAACCAAAATACAACACAAATGAAGAAAAAAAAAGGTAAAACAACAAGAAAATGCTGGAAAAAAGTCAGATCTTATCTGGATATTTATAGATTTTAAGAGTTGCGTAATTCTATGTAATATTGTTTACAATTTTAATAAGGCTTTGACTATAAATTAATTTTGTTAATCCAATTGTTGAAAAAAAAAACAAAAAATTTACTAGATTTAACTTGGAAATTAATAACCATTTCATTTGTTCTTTTTTTTTCCTCTTATTTTGAATTTATTTTGAATTGATTGCAAGATGGGAATGCAACATATCTTCAACTAATATTAATTAGACAACTAATACTGAAATGATAGTTGAAGGAAGGTTATGATTTTGATGCAACATAAATGACTTTTATTGAAATTAAACTTGATTTTGGATTAGGCTTAATTATGGGTTAGTGATCCAATTATCTATTTTTGGAGCAAACC
>OVBA01006917.1:0-15869 GCA_900406435.1 Lepidium aucheri
AATAACGGAAGCAAAAAACTCCAAGAGCACAGAGAGAATGAGAACCATTGGGCTTAGTGTCCTTGCTTACGCAGTCTGTAGAAGACATCCTTGCAAAGGTCACTTAGAGATAAAAAAGAAAGAAGGCAAAGGACCGATATAAATAGAAGAGGGAACAGAAGCAAATCAAGCATGGAAAACCTAGATTCTCGAAGATATGAGCTTATCAAAGGAAAAGGAAAATTCCCCAACGGGATACGCTTCCGAACCGTCTAAGCCGCTTCAAAAGCAGGGGGGCTCCTGTTGGTACCAGGCCCAAAAACGTTAAGAGGCCCAATAATAATGGATTAGAGAAAATGGGCCGAGCAGGAGATTAGGCGAGCCGCGTAACATCTTTGGGGGCGAGCACAAGAAACGCAGCCAACTACGCGAGCAACCAACCTTCTCCATGCTCGCCGGAAATCTTGGGGAATCTCGAGAGAATATTCCCCGTAACCCTAGGTCTAAAAAGCCTATAAATACTAGTCAATAGTCTCGGAAAGGGATAAAGAAAAAATAGAGGAGAAAACCCTAGAGCTTGTGAGTCAAGCAAAAGAGTTATTCGACCTTCGATTGTAATCTATTTTCGCTCAATAAAGTATTCGATTCAAAGTCCCATAATTCTTACGAGTGTTGAGTCTTAGCATCAACAAAATGCAAATGCTCTTTTAGTTTTATGTTTTTGGTTTTTGGTTTTAGTTTTTGATTTTTGTTTATAGATTTTTTGTTTTCAAAAACTCAATTGGTTTCTGGAAAAAGAAATGTGACTTTGTAAAATCTGATTTTTCTAGTTTTAAAGAAAATTTAAAAATTAAAAACATAAATGTTGAATTGCTGTAAAAACGGTTTTTTTAATCTTTAAAAACTAGTTTTTCAAAAACTTGAGAAAAACAAAAAACTAAAGATATTCCTAAAACACTAAAGAGTCAACACCTTAATCTAATAACAGTAGATTATAATGGCTTTTGTCAGATCCATGATTCAATAATACCTAATTTTAATATTAATTATAATATATAATTTTAAGAAAAAATTTCATGTAAAGCCCGTTTAAAAACCAAAATTGCGTCCAATACCACCTTTTATTTGTTGACTTTTTCAGTCAAAAAAACTATGTTGAAATGACGATTTTTCTCATTCTAACGGTTCATTTCTCAACAATTTTGAACCTTCCAGATTCTTCACCTCCTTGCATTTTCGTCTACTGAAACTATTTTGCCTCTCTCTCTTCTTCATTCTTCGTTTCTTTTCTTTTTTATCTTCTTTAGACATCATTTTCTCTTTTCTATTTTACAACGCAAAATCCGTTCTCTTCATCTTCTTTCGCTCTTCAATCATCCAACACTGAAGCTTTTACACCTCTTAGGGTTTGGAAAATAAGGCTAAGCTTCTACACCTCTTAGGGTTTGGAAATTAAGACTCGTGACTTGTCTTTGCTCATTCCGATTCTATTAGTTCATTAATCGCTATCCGGTTTTGTTCTTGTGTTAATTTCTCTTATCTTATTTCGATTTTGTTAGTTCATTACTCGCTGTCCCAAATTGATTTTGTGTTGAGAATATAGATAATTTTTCGACGTTCCAGTTTCTGAATGCCCAACCTTCTGTTACTTCATATTCAGTGGCGATCATTTCTTCATATTTCCTTTAATAATTTGGTTGTCATTATCTTTTCATCCTTATTCCCTATCATGATTGTGTATCTTCTTCTTCGGAAAACTTCCTCTTCTGCTCTGTCATTCTACGAAAATGCCTGCTTTTGTGAGTTGGGCATTTCTTTTTTATTTTTGTTGCCAATATCATTTTACCACCAAACGTAATGATGTGCTTCTCTGTTAATCGATACTGTCTATGCTTAACATTGTTTTTACCGTCTCATAGAGTTGTGTGTCGTTCTCTTACTCAACTATATTTGTCTTTTTTTCTGCCAAGTGTATCGATGTGATTCTCTGTAAATCGATGTTGTCTATGCTTAACATGGTTTTTCCCATCTCCTAGAGTTGTTTGTGGTCCTCTTCCTCACTATATTTGATTTTTTCCTTAACTTTGCAATGTTTGTAGGATGGTCAGTAAAGGTAGGCGTACACCTGGCTCATCTTCTATTGCTACTGTCGAAACTGAGAAGCTCCCATGTCGTTTTTTTGCTACTAATAAGTATCCTGCCAAAGTGAGGACTAACACAAACTCCAAGACAGATTTTTTGGTTGATCTTTTTGATGTATTTGACAGAAATTCAAAGATGGATTACTTGAAATCTTCTCCGTTTGGTCATTTATTTGAGCTCCTTATTAAAATGTGCATTGTCTGGGAAGCTTGTCAATAGTATACTATGCCGTTCATTACTAGTTGACAAAGACAACAAGATCTGGGTTTTCTTTGGTGGACGTCCTCTTGGCCATTGTCACTGGACTCACTGCTGTCCATTCCCAAATCAAGATGAAGTTGACACTTGTAGAATCTGCATGAAGGTGAAGAGCATTATGTGTCTATTCTTTTCGGGAATATCATTTCTATAGAAGTTGACTACCTAATCCAGTGTTTGAAAGAAAACAAACATAAACCGGATGACCAGAAGATGGATAGGTCTAGTGCTCTTTGTTTAGCTATGCTTGTCACTAGTGAAGGAATTCTACTAGCCACATCCTCACCTCCTACTGTCTCACCTAAAATTGTTGAAATGAGTAAGGGTTTGACTAAGTTTGCAGCCTACCCATGGGGTCGTGAGTCTTTTCTAATGACTATCTCAATGGTCAAAGTTGGATCCAATCTCTCATCCGACATGGAATTGATTGTCAAGTTATTGCAATCTCATGTTTCCTTAAACGGTTTCCCTATAGGCTTTCAGTTATGGATTATGAATTGTGTGCCAATGCTTATGTCGCGCATGCCTTCCTTCTCACAAAAGACACACCTTTCTGTCACCGGCCTCCTAACAAATTTTCCTGGCTTAAATGTTTTCACAACAGCAATATTCTAGCCATCAAAACTGACGTGAAGGTTAACTATGTGACTTCTATTTTCTTATTTTTATGTGTTGTTTGCTTGCACCGTCTATAGTTGACTTCATGTTCTTTATGTGTCATCTTGTTTTCTGTTCTTTCTCTCACTCTAATTTCTTTTTTAGCTGGTGGTTGTCTCCATTCTTGGCGGTGATTGCCAGTATGATATATCATTTTCGGGCGAACGACAGGGTCTAGTTGTTGACTACATTCTTTCTCTTCTTGAAAATGGTGTTGTCTTTCATAAGGCCTTATGGAAAGGTGGTTATCATCCATAGATCCTGTCTTACCTCCTCAAAAAAGTTCAATGAACTATCATCCTCCTACTAGCACTAATCAGAAAGTAGTAGATGATTCTATTTAGGATGCTTATTATGGTGTTCTCCCACTTCTTTGTTTGAAGCATTCAGGGACCATTACCCATTATTCACTGCCTCCCTCTATAGTTTACTACACTTATGACATATTCCCTTTACTTTTTCCTTAAATTCTCTAAATTCTCATTCTACATGTATTGTTAATATCTCTGCTAACAATGTATAGTTTCATTCCCTGTTGATGACGACTTTAACAATGAAGTTCAATTTAATGTAGAGAACACGTCTGCAATGGACGTAGGCAATGAAAATTCCATTGTCCATCACCTCGATGGACTTCTCATGCAATGTTATGCCCTTGTCAATCATTTCTATCCAGTTCCTTTCCCTATTCATTAGTTTTTCTTGCAAGTGATGAAGGTTCTCACACCTACCCAAGTTAAATCATCTGTTAATGACCAGATTTCTGAGGTGACTCTCCTCCTCTACTGCTCTCTTATCTCACAAGTTCTTTGTACGCAATGCTCTTATTTGTTTTTGTTTAGGTTGATGATACACCTATGTACAAAGAATCTATGCCAACTAAAGAAGTTGTTGATCATACTGCTACACTCAAAGAATCAGTGCCAACCGAAGAATCCTCTGAACAAACCGACGCCCAAGTCCGCTTCAAGACAAACAATACCGGTATGTTTCTTTGTTGTTTCTATTGTTGTCTACTTATCATGTCAGTACTTTGCCATTAAGAATTCCCTAACAACACGATCCTCTTTCTCAAAGGCCCTCAACATCTCTAAAAATGAACTGTTCCCATCCACTACGTCTCAAGGTACTTTAAATGTTGTTGATGGATTCACTCTCCCAAACATTTTGTTTTTAAAACCTTGCGTAGAGGGAGATACAACACAAGACCAGAAGGACACAACCTCCGTCAAGGAGAATGTTAATTCCTTAGAGGCGGGGGATATTTAGTTGTTTTGCCAAGACAACCCCGGAACAACAATGGATGGACAACTTGACAAAACAGTAAAAACAACAACCCGCCCCTGATATTGTCCCTCATGACAATGTAATGTACCCCCGTCTAAATTCAACTGTCTCTTTTACATATATGCCCTTATGAGATATTTCCACCTTCCTTTCTTTCAGGTTGTAGATCATGATGATGTTTCTGAAGATCCATAACTTCCAATAGATCCCACCCTCCCCGACTTCTTCTGTAAGCATCAATTTTTACTCTTTTATACCTATCTTATTACGCTGCACTACATATATTTCTCATTTCTTCATGTGCTCGCTAGCATGATCAATCTCCTCTATTTTTCCTTTTAAGTTTTATCAGTAATGTTTTATGGTTAGTTGTCCACCGTAGAAAAATTGTAATCACTGTCCACTTTTGCTTGAAGATCTTTCTTGTTGATGGTCAAATGGCGCAGAGAGACTTCTTCACAAAGTTTTACAAGCCGCAACAATGGATTGACACTCATGTTAGTTCTTTCTTTATGTTTCCATTTATTGCACATTTTTTGGATTGATAAATTTTTTATCCTCCTTTATATCTTACGTATCTTTACGCCTTTGCACCACATTGAGGCGCTACTAAACCTTGTTTGGTCCAAGAACGAGGTTGCCTTCATTGAGAATTGTACTATTGTTTTAGATACTTGGTTCTTAAGAATTCTTCTACAAAACCATGCCAACATGAAGAAGAAGTCTTCCATCTGGAGCAACACCATTAAGAATAACATCTTAGGCAATCTTCCCTCAAGGTCAAACATGCTTTGTTGGTTTATAGACGTTGATGACGTCTATACTATGATGAATTGGTTGGACGACCACTGGGTTGCACTTGTCATTCACCTTAAAGCTAATGCAATTGAAATCCTTGACTGTAATCTCTGTCATAACTCAGACAAGAAGGTTCGAAAAATCATCAAGCCTGTCCTTCAAACCTTTTGACTGCTGCCATAACACATGTATGTAAAGATTTTGAGAATTTTGAACCTCCTCCTGAATTCGGTTTCTCTAGGGCTGATGATTGTTTACAGAAAGATCGTGCTCGTGATTGCGGCCTTCTTTCACTTAAGTTTATCGAGCTTGATGCAAAGGGCATACCTTCGGGTTGGATTACTCCGGATATAATAGACTTGGTTAGAATGCAATTTGCATAGATCTGTTTGAAAAGTATTGTTACTCTTTGACTTGAACTCAATTTTTATGTACGCCTTTCCTTTTGTTATTTTAAATTTGGAAACAAATGTTGACAACTTTGGTGATTATAATTTCTCAACTTTATCATTACCAGACACTTTTTGTTATTCTCTTTTGGTTCCCCTAATTATCGACTTTAAGAAATCAAATTTATACATATTTATCCTTTTAATGAACGGTATTTCCACACGGTTAACAAAAAAATTTCCTCACAATTTTGCTTTTAATCACATTACCTGCTTGTTTCTTTCGTTGTTTATCAAGTTCTTAACTGGAAAATGCTTCTCATGAAAGCTTGTTATGAGTTGTCATGATTCACTTACAATTAATTTAGTTCCAGTTCACAGGAGATTTGCCTTTATGCCTACATAACCATTTTCATACCAATCAATGTCAAACTTAGACAAGTTACTACGACACACATCTTTTCAACTCTACTAACCATTTCCCCCATATTACTCTTGACCGTTTCAATTTGTTTTTGCAGTTCTCTGACATCTTCTTTTCCTTTGCTAACTTCTTCTTCTAATTTTGATATTATTACCAATGCATCCTCTAATTCTTTGCACATTGCATCCTCCACCCATTTGAATAGATGATCACAAAATTTTCAATGTTTGTACTAATCAACATATGAAGCTTACTTCAGACGATGAATATTATTATTAATTTCATACCTCTTGCTGACTCTCGCATCAATAGAAACACTTTCGCGGATTTGCAGGTATTTTCAATCTGTATTGTATAATCGCCCTTCCACACTTACACCTACTAGGTATGCCTCTTGTCCTTGAATTTGTACTACTCCTACACTCATTTCCCGAACTCATATTTCCCTTCTTTTTCTGACCTTTTTCGTTTTTCTTTATATTCAGGTTATAGTCACTGCTCTCCCCGCTCTTATAGAACAACCACACAACTATGCCACATCACCTTTTGTGTGTTCTCACCTTCTTTGTTTGTCTTTCATGGAAAAACAATCATGATATACCTTCTTTGTCTCTTGCTCATGCCAACTTCTTCAAAACTATGCTTCCTGCTAATAAGATGCCTAACCTTCAGATGCAGGCTTTGTCATATCACATCTAATCATTATTTTATTATTATTTTATTTCTCAGCTATTCTAATACTTTACTATTTTTAAATTATTTTTTTGAATGTTCAATATCATCAAAATTTTCCTAATATCTTTCTTAGATACTCCTTACTTTTCACCTTTTATTATCTGTTCTCTTCACCCACCAATGGAGCATTCTTTGCCTCTTTTTAAAGGTCATTGGGTTTGTGAAGAAGATGGCAAGTTGTTATTTTAATCCCACCGTTGGTGAGTTCGGCCGTTGTGTTTGCATCACTCCTGTAACAAAGCTTAAAGACCTACAAGACGAGGTAGAGTTCTTGTTCTCCATCAATACCATCAATCCTCAACGCTTTATAAGCTTCTTTCTTCCTCCTCTCTTTACATGCTCAACTCCCAACAATATGCCGCTTGTCTATGTTGCTAACGAGGCTGGATTGGCAAAGCTAAGGAAAGCTTTATCGCTATATGATGACATATGTATTTTTGTCTCTTCCTCCACAGCTGAATCTCCAGAAGCCAGTATTCTCGCCGGTGAAGTTGATGCTTATAATCTTGAGTACTTTGAACTAGTATATGCTTCTTACTTGTCATCCCCCATTTTCCTTTATCCTACGCTACTACTTGACGATTCTGACTTGCATCTTGCTTCAGAAGAAATCATTCCTCTCAAGGTCGTTTAAGATGTTAAATTCGAATCCTCCATCGTTCTGAAGACAACGATTATGACTCTGAATTGCTTTTTTTATTAACTAGTTATCTGCAGTAGCAAGAAATATGTTGTCCTAATATACTACTTTCCCTTCCAGTTTTACTCCTTGTCCATGTAATATTTTAGTATGTCGTCATTGTAAGAATTCTATGCAACCTACGAGCTATGTTTCTTTTTTACTCCACCTTCTTTTATTAAATCAACAATCCATGTCATATTAATCTCCACAATTGGTGAAAATGTTCACAACACATCATATCATTTACTACGTTGTCGTCCATAATAAACAACATAGTATCTTCGGTTGTCCATGACAGACAAGTTTGATGTTCACTGTTTTGATGCAAAGTTGATTCAGACAGGACAAAATTGTCCACCGGAAACAACTATTACTATGTCTTCTTTAGCGCTGTTTCTGGAAGACAACATTTTTTCTGCATCCGTATTTCATGAGAAGATTCTGCCCATGTTACCTTTTAGAGGGAAAAACTAATATTTAAAAATTTTCAAATTTCAACCAACTATTCATATACAAGTTGCTATCCTTTCACTCCTTCTTACACAATCCTCACATTTCCTTTCGTATCCCTAAAGCTTTATTTTACTCTATCAATCGAACATCAAAAGTTAGTTCTTCCTTTTGTTATTTCTCAAATTCTAACATATACCCTTCATAGCTTACGCTTTGCTCCAAATCTATAACATTATTGGTCAATACTATAGTACTCATCTTTGTTCTATGCAGAATGTTTGAAGCTTCCCTTTTGGTAATCGTCGGTGAATGGGAATGCTACGATTTAAGTGTATGGCACTTCAAGATTTGGAAAGATACATTTGCAAGATATGTTGCTTTGGCTAATGACAAAAACTATCAAGATTTCGATAATAATATTCACAAATTTTTTAATCTAAAATCTGAAACCACCATTAGTTTTTGGGACAAATGTCAGTCTTCTATTTGCTCCCAGGTTAAGATGCCTCATGTTTATGTATTTGACGATGTTGGTCTTTCTAATTTCCGAAAATTGTTTAATGCAACAGAAGGTACACTCAACATTTTGTTACTTGGTCACGATCTTCTCCTTCTATTGGAATTATGCCTTCTTATCCTTTTCTAATTCCCAATCCGTTATAAGGCCGTTTGTTTCTAATAGCATCCCCTCCCAGATCTTACCACTATCCCAACCAACGTCATATGTCGAAGATTATGTTCTTTTGTCTATAGTTTCTCGCATAGAGTCGTTTATCTTGCTAGGAAAGCAAAGTGTGTTGCAGATGTTGAAAGCCCTTGTTCTTCATAGACATCAGATATCCCAGACAATGTTTCTAATTCAACTGAATCTCAATACGATATGGATGAGTGGTCTACCTTAATTGACAAAGAATATCCTGCCAATTGGGATCCTTTCAAATGGAACAATGCCGCTATTGTCGTCTCGCAACCTCAGGCAGCTATAAACCTATCTCCAATAGGGTTCAGTCTTGGTATTGATGGCCTTCATGATACCTCCTTGCCCCTTCATTTGTCTCAGCACAAACTCGATGTCCATTGTCCTTCTCCCACTAGACATATGTCTCGTTGTCAAGTTTTTGCGTACAATGACTCTATTTTACAATGTGTTGTGGATCCGTTACCTATAATCACTGCTTTCAAATGGTATTAACTTTCATTCTAATGTTATAGCTTTTATAGTTTTATAGTTCTCATTATTTTCTCAAAACTCTGTGTTTAATATACTCTACTTACAGATGGTCTTCCGATCATATATGGGGACGTCCCTCATGGTCGTCAGGAAATTGAGGATGACCAATTCTTCCAAGAACAAATTTCCTCTCTCCTCGAAGATGCTCCTCCTTGTTTAGATAATATGAAAATTCCAAACGATGACATGGCAACCATGGACTTATGTCGTGGGGACGATGCATTTTACGAAGGTCATTTGTTCAAAGACAAGACTACCTTCAAACACACCATTGCATTATATGCCATTCAAAGACTTTTCCATTCTTGCATTTATAAATCTCTGATAAAACTCACGTTATAGCAAGATATGGTGATGCTAAGTGTTTGTGGTAGATATCAGCAAAGGTTGATCCATTGTTATCTAACGTTGAAATGTGTAAAGTGTCTTGAAACACTCACGTGATGTCACGACAAGGCAAAGTTCCATAAAAATGCTACCAAACACATCTTTGCTGAGCTTCTCTCTTCTCAGTTTGGTAATGGTAAGGAAGGTCCTCATACTCGTGATATTTCAGATTTATTTCGTTCCCAATTTAATGTTCCAGTTTCATACTCTAAAGCATGGAATGCCAAGGAATTGGCCATATCTTGGGGAAGAGGTAACGAGGACCAAAGCTTTGCTCTCCTTACTTCATACCTACATTCACTAAGGCACTCGAACCCAGGCACTATTGATACACACTTCTTCTACAGAAGGTGATGTCTTTTTTAAGTACTTGTTTTTCGCTATTGGTGCATATGTTCATGGTTATTCTTTTATTGTCAGCGGTGGCACGCAATTGAAAGGTAAATTTAAAGGCTGATTGGTAGCTGCTAGTGCTCAGGACGGTAACATGCAGATTTTCCCCTTGGCGTTCGGTGTTATTCATGGGGAAAACGAGCCTGCTTGGTCTTGGTTTCTTACTCAGTTACAATCATTTGTCCATGATTTCCATGATCTTGTTTTTGTCTCTGACAGACATCCAACTATTTACAAAGCTCTGAAATTAGTATATCCTCTATCACACCACGGAGCTTGCACCGTCCATCTTTCCCCAAATGTAAATCACTGTTACAAAAGCTCTGCCATTGCCTTACTTTGCTCCAGCGCGGCTAGAGCATTCACGGTTGGTGAATTTAACTACTGGTTTGACCAAATCCCGAAACTTAGCTTGTGCCAAATACCTTCAAGATATTGGATTTTCACATTGGATTTTATCTCACTTCCCCGACCCGCGATGGAACATTATGACATCCAACATAGCTAAATCTCTTAATGCCGCACTTGGGAGAGCCCAATCTTCCTCATTCTTACTATGGTGGAGTTTATTAGGACAATGTTTATGCGGTGGCTTTCAGAGAGAATAACCAAAATTGCTCATATTTTATCTAACATTTTTTCACACTTTTTGAAGAATAAATTGTTGTTTGATTTTACATACCATCATACCTACACATAGAACAACATTACACATATCAAGATTACTTACCTATTACACAATACTAAAAGTATAGTTTTTGAGTGTTGACAACAGAAATACATTCTTTCAGATTACGAACACAAAATTATTTAGCTTATTTGTCTTCTCATAACATTTCCAAGAATT
Organism: Lepidium aucheri; assembly: GCA_900406435.1. NCBI lineage: Eukaryota > Viridiplantae > Streptophyta > Magnoliopsida > Brassicales > Brassicaceae > Lepidium > Lepidium aucheri. The sequence goes on from OVBA01006917.1 coordinate 10,663, forward strand.
CTAGTGATTTCCACCAGACAAAACACTTACCGCACCTATTATTCTTGTCGCACTCCTTCGTAGAGAGAGCACATGCAGGAATCCCCTTAAGCCTCCAAGTTTCGTAATAGTCCCTTGCTTCCACAGTTCCGATTGCCCTTATCATTCCAAAAACCTTCTCAACTACTTCCTCTGCTTTCTCCAACGACCCTGCTTTGTCCTTGAACTCATTCAAAGTTTCTATACCAACAATACAGTCTTCAATAGTTATCTCAAATATTCCACGAGCAAATACCATCTCTAGTCTCTCCTCACCTACCGACCGTATCCAGTCACATGCATCTTCTATGTACCCTAGCTGAACCACCAATCTCAGACTCTTAAGAAAAATAGTTGTTTCATTCCTTGCTTTGAAGCACCTCATAAACAAAACCCTATAAGGCAAATCCATGTTGATTAACTCGGGATTATCCTCCACCTTTCTCAAAGATGCCGCCTTCAACACGTCTTGGTTCCTACCCGACGCTCTACCATTTCTGATGCCATGACTTGCCTCAATTCTTCAAACTCGATCTCTCCCATCTTTGTTACTATATCCACCAGCAGATGTTGAGGTAGATTCATAAGAACGCACTCCTCGTCACTTCCCATTTTCCTTCTTCTTTTCTTCTTTAATTTTTTTTTCTTCACTTCCTTTTTGTTAATTTCGCTATGCCTTCACACATTAACTACACTTCGACTATCGCTTCTCCTATTGTCTGCCACAGACTTATTCCATTCGTTCCCGCCAATTTCTCGGACAGTAACACTAACAAAGCGCACGCTTGACTTTCCCCACCCTCCCTTTACCTCGTCAACATGGCCAAGTAATGGCACTGGACGCAATTTCCCCTTTCAACATGGCATAACACGTGAAATTATCTAATTTCAATGTTCAATAACACTTTCCAAGATGTTATATATCAAGTATTAATGACTGTTAATCTATACAATATTTCCTGAGCAATATCTCAAATGACGAATGAATCAAATCAAACTTGAATTATTCTCGGTTCACCTTAGTTTTCTCGTTAAATAATTGGGCTCAAAATCTTGAGCCTATAACAGCTACAAAAGCCCAATATTCTTGGCCCAGATATATGACGTGTGACTCTCTGCACTTGCCTAAACCACCATTATTCACGACGAAGAACATTTCATTTCCCGAGCAACCCTAATTACTGAAGAGAATCACAAATCCAGGAGAAAAACAAAAAATGGAGGATACGAAGCCACCATTGGGAGGGAATAATCCACAGCAGCAGCAGCAACAACAACAACAACAACAACAACAACAACAACAACAACAACAACAACAACAACTTCTCTATCAACACCAACTACAACAGCGACAACAACAACAGATGCTTCTATTGCAGCAGTTGCAGAAACAGCAACAACAGCAGCAGCAACAAGCAGCAATGTCTAGATTCCCGTCGAACATTGATGTTCATCTCCGTACTCCGGGAGTGATTCAGAATCGACCCATCAATCCGCCTCTAAATCATACCCCTAACCCTAGTTCCGGCCCTAATTTGGGACAACATACACCGAATTTTCAGCAGCAGATTGTATCGAATCAACAGATGATGCTGCAGCAGCAACAGCAGCAGCAACAGCAGAAAGTGATGCGACCCTTGAATCACATCGAGCTACAATGTGCCTATCAGGACGCTTGGCGTGTCTGCCATCCGGATTTTAAGCGACCTTTCTCTTCTCTCGAAGACGCTTGCGAGAGGTTAGTAGTATCAGTTCAGTCATTAAATTGTATAGATATATTTATTACAAGTAGTTTGTGGTTCTTGCAATTACGCATGTAGTCACAATTACCTATAATTATGTCAATGGATTTGTGCTCGTTGATTTGAAACATTAGTCTTAGTGTACTAATGGTCGATTTTGAGTTCTTATCTCTTAAGGCTGTATGTTGTCCTAATTTGGTATTACGCTGATATTTTCTAGCCCTTTTCGTTAAATCATGAGTTCTTGAATAGGTATCTTTCTGCCAACGGTAGATGTTGCATTTGTTAGATTCCGTTTCTAGTCTTGTTTGATGAATATCATTTGTGTTACATTCATTTCCCTCCTCGATCAGAGAACCTGTTTCTTTTGGTACTCATGTGAAGGTCAATTTCTTTCTAAGTTTAGTGTGGTATCTGTGGAGTCTGCATGGTCCTCATGTTTTGGAGGTTGATGAGGAATTACGCCCTGTCTTTTCTCCTCAAATTTATGGAAACTTCCCTTCAAAGTGTTTATTCGTAGACATTTATTACCTGTACAAATTGCCTTTTTCATACTATGCGACAAGTTTACGTGGCCATATTATTAGCTGTTAGATAGATTCGTTGAACATTCTGTAGATGGTATGTTCAACTCATTACTCATAATGTGTGTTCTCCAAAAACCTGTACAGGTTATTGCCTTATCATGTAGTAGCAGATTATGAAGCAGAAGAGGATGATAGAATCCTTGATTCTGACCCAACAGGCCAGGCCTTATCTCGCTCTCAACAATGGGATAACAACATTGCTGCTAAAGTTGCTGAATTCACGGCAACATTTGAGAAACAAGCCCTAGCTTTCAACATAATAACTCGAAAGCGAGCAATGGGAGAATTCAGATCCGAGGAAAGGTTGATGGTTGAACAAGCTTTGCTACAAGAAGAAAGAAAAGGATTATTTGAACTGAAAGCAGAAATGGATAGGGAGAAGGCTGGCCGGGAAGCTCAGGAGGCGAAGTTGCGAATGGCAGCTTTGTCTCAGGCTGGACAGTCACAGTCCCATGCTGAGATAATGGCTCGTAATCCATTGAGGGCTAATGCGATTGGAAATCAGGGCAGCAATATACAGCTAAGCCACGAGATGGGAGAGCAAGGACGTAACATGAACCCTGATGAGATGATGAATGGATGGGGAAACAACAGTCAGAGAGAAGATAAGGAACCGTCGGAAGATTTCTTGAATGATGAGGAGAATGAGAATGGAGAAACAGGGGAACAAGAAAACTGGCGTGAAGCAGGAGAATTCGATTTAAATAGCCGGTAAATGACTAAGGTGGAGAGTATTTGGAGTCTCATGTTTGATACAAGAAAGGAAGTTATAATTGCTATTGATACTACGCAGATAGCTAGATTTAAGCTGTTGCACATACTGGTTCTGAATCAGGTCAAGTAAATGGGTATGGTCATTCAAGCTCGCTCTGCGGCTAGCTGAACCGTCAATTATGCATTGCGCATAAACTTATTTGTTTAAATGTTTCTGTAGCTTTAAGTTAGATGTGCATTACATGTTTAGTGTTCTAAGAAGAATAGAGTTCTCAATTATGTATGAAGATGGATTTTCCATTTAATCCATCTAATAGCGGAGATAATATTATATAGTATAAGATACCATTTATAGACGTATTTTTGTTTATGTATGCATTGGCTTTTTCAGTTGGCCATAACATGTGAAAAACATAGTAATGGTTTGGATTTGACATATGTTCTTCAGGTGGAGGTCATCGAATTTAGGGATTCTAGAACAAACCCTAAAGTGTATTGTTGAATAATAAACAGAGATCAGTCTTTGGTTCTTATCAAATTGGGGCAGTGAGCTCAGTTTGAAACTAACTTGCAGAAACAAACATTGGTAAGAAATCAAGAACAGTTTGTTGATAAGATTTGGAAAAGATGACGTTCCAAAGCGAATCAAACTGTCCATGAAGCATGAAAGGTGGTGGGAGAAACTCGAACGATTATAAATGATGCATTAATTCATGAGACATAATTGTGACAATGAAGCGACTGCACATTGCGATGTTAACAATTTGAAGAAGACAAAATTGAACTGTGACACAAAAGCATTTGGAAATTTTGATGTTTTAAAACTGGAGGATTCCATTGAAGACTCCTCCGAACAAGTCGAATAAATCTTAGTGTTTGAAAGAATTAAAGAAGAAAGATGATCTCCATTTTGGCTTCTACTTCCACCGGTAAATGCTTCTAGCTCTTTAGATTTGAGTAAAGATAATTTCATGGAACATCAAAAGGAGAATTTGGAGATGTCATTATGATGCAGCGTATTATCTATTACAGTATAAATTAGTTATGTTTTATGTTTTCTTGTTCCCTAATTTTTAGGAGAATTTCTTATCTCTAGATTTTAGGTTTTCTATTTGTTCTATTTTCTGAATAAAGCTCTCTCTATTTAAGAGACCGAGTAGTTGTATTTTCAGTTCAGTTTTGGACTAATAATATTTGAGAACGCTTTCTTAAGCTTCGTTTTCTTTGGATTGAGTCGATGAGTTCCTTCTAGAAGATCACAACGCTTTTCAAGTGAGGAAACTGATGATGAAGATCATCGCTGGGAGTCTGGTTTAGAGGTGGATTTGCCATAATTTCATTGTGAAGTTCGTGGGGAAGAACTCATGGATTGGATTGTAGATTTAGAAGAGGCTCTTGACTTTAAACGAGTCCTTGATTGTGAGGATTATGTTTTACATATTTATGGGCTGGGTTCGTTGTTTGATTTGGCCTAAAAACCGGTCTGTTAGTGTTTGATGGGCTCTAGTTAATAAGTCCAAGTACAAGCCTTTTTTTTAGTGTTGTTGTAAATCCAGTCAACAAAACATATATAAGTTGACTCGGATTCTATTAAAGAGAGATCTGTAACAGAAAGAACGGTGAATCCGCCATTGTTGTAACAAGTCGGAGATACAAAGAAAGCTAGTGGATTCCGGTGACCAATACCGCAGAGAGACGTACCCAAGTTTGGGAAACTCTATAATTCCTTGTGTCTAACTCTTGTCTTCTTTCATCCTTCAATTCTTCTTCTTCACACTTCAATTTCTTTAGTGGAAATCGTGAGCTAAGCAATCGTGTTTTTTCTGGGATTCATTAAAGAGGTTTTAACAAGTGGTATCAGAGCTCCAGGTTAGAGAGTTCATCGATTACTAAACCTGGAATAAAGAAATCGAAGATGGTAAGAGGAAGTTTAACCTGAACGAAGAAAGAAACAAAGAAGAGGGAGTCTCGAGCTTGAGACTAGCCGCTTGAAGGAGTATCTACAGATCAAAGAAAATTGTTTAGCAAATTCATCTCAGATAAAAGAAAGAATCAGGGAATTGAATTTTCTATCAATTTGTTTGTTTTTCCATCGTTTTTTTCAAAGTTTATATCTCATAGTCCTTTCTCTTTAACAGAATTACTG
>OVBA01006918.1:0-15869 GCA_900406435.1 Lepidium aucheri
GGTATCTCCTAAAACTTAATAAACAACTGAGTGGACATTTTAGAAAAATATAAATGTATTAATAAAATTTTTGTAAGACTTTAAAAGATTTCTTACAAAACTTACTAAAAGCTAGTGGTTGTTTTTATACTTATTCAATAAAAACCCTAATAAATCATGTATGATCAGAAAACAAAAAGAATAATCAAAGATACAAGAATCCACGAATCTAAAGTACTGAAACAACTGAAGTAAGAAGGATTTACCTAATTGATAGCAAAAAGTACAGCGAACCAAATCTCAGATGCGAAATAAAAATCGCGAAACAAAAGAAGGAGAACGAAATCGCGAAATCGAAAATCGAAATCGAAATCGCGAAATCGAAATCGGAAATCGAAATCGAAATCGGAAATCAGAAAAATTGTGAAATTGAAATTTTCAAAATTGGAATCAAAAACAAAGACGAGAGAACGAAAAGAGAAAGAGAGAAGAGAGGAAAAAAATGAGAGGGTAAAATCGGAAAAATATGTTTTATTGAAGGGCAGAGAATTAAAAGGGTAGAGTTGAAAGGACAACAGTTGAAAAAGGGTAGAAGAAAGGGGGCAGTATTGGTAATTCCTCTTTATTAATTAAGACTTAATGGTTTCATTAATAGCTAGGGATTAGACTAGTAGGCTGATGACTCATTAATTTTTAGGATTTACTCATAGAATCCCCTATAAATATGTAATCACCTTAATAAATCAGAGCTGAAATTTTAAAAAACAAGTGTAAGCCGAAAAGGTAGAACTTCTGAAAGAATTCCTGGAGGAATCTAGGTCGTAGAGGATTGAGGCCTATCCGCATAACCTATCTGCCTTGGTGTGAGTTCTAGCCCTCATGTCCAGACGCCAGCCGACTACTCCCTTGATTAGTTGGAGCTGAGTCTTGGTTCACCAAGCATAAACGCATGCCTCGTGAGTTAAGGAAGTGTCTTTCTATCAAGCTTGATCGATAGGTTGAATCTATTCATCCAGGTTTCATTGTTGATCTATATATCCCGATGCGCTCTGCATTAGCTGGTATCAGATCCGCGTTGATCGGCTTCTACCATTCGATCAAATCTGATCAGCCCACCATGGCGAATTCATAAATTCACAGAGAAGACATATGTGCACTCTTTGGCACGCTATGGATGAACCAAACTGAATCTGGTAATAATTCAAAATTCTGCAGATTATAGACTCAGTTATCTAAATCCTTAGATTTGAATCGATCCCGATAGAATTATGAGCAAAACGTTATGCATCATACAAGATGGGGAAACAATGTAGAACGTGAATATGAAGGAGGGAAAATGGCCCTTGGATTTGAGGAATAATCTCTCAAACGGAGAGAGGACTGGTGCAGCGTAGCACCATGAAGACTTAGGGTTCGAAAGCTTAGTCGATGATGAGCCAAAATCTATGTATCATAAGGCCCTTTTGTTTAAATAAGGTTCATTAACATGACCCATTTGTTTATATTTGTTTAAATTAATTAATAATATCATTACTTAAGGTGCATCTGTTTTATTGATAATTATGGATTATACTATTAGTTCCATGGCCCATTTGGTTTTAGGGTTTCCTCATGGAACTCCCTATAAATATGTAATCCCTTTCTTTTGATAAATCAGAGCCAAAATTTTAAGAAACAAATATAAGCCAAAGAGGGAGGACCTCTGAAAGTATTTCTGGAGGAATCCAGGTCATAAACGACAGAGCCCTAGGATTGTCGCCAATCTGCCTTGCGTAAGTTCTAGCCCTCACGTTCAGATTACAGCCAACTAATCCCTTAATTAGTTGGAGCTGATTCTTGGCTCACTGGGTGTACACGCGTGCCCTGTGAGTTAAGCAGGTCCCTGTCAGTCGAACATGATCGATAGGTTGATTCCATCCATCCAGATCTCATTAGTGATCTATCTATCTCGATTTGCCCTGCATCATATTGAATTTGTATTGTGTGGTCGACTGGTAACATATCTAATATTTGTTACTTAATCTCATATGTACTAAATGTTTTTCAATTGCGAACTTTATATATACTATATCATAGGTGAAAAATTGTTTGTGTTGTGAAAAAGATCTGATCAAATTTTTTGGAAAATCTACTTAAACAATGAACAACTAAAATTATAAGTTATTTACTATATTATTAATAAGTAATTTACAAGTTTGATCATAATTATAAGTCATTTATAATATAATGGTTTATATATTATCTATATTAGAGATTAGAATATCATATATTAATATTAAATATGTTGTATTTTTAAGAAATTATTGACAGTTCACTATAATTATCATATTATTAAGTAATTTATTTTATTTATTCACATTGATATAAAAACCCTGCCAAAAATCTTGAAACTTATCAAAAGTAACCATTATTGCATAGAATTTGAAAACACGGAAAATAAAGAAAAAAATAACAAGTTTTTTTTGTCTTTAGCTTTTATCTTGTTACCAAACAAACTCAGTCGAGAACTTGAAAGGAAACATAAAGAAACTCATTGAAAACTTTGGAACTGCAAGACTCTTTAGCCTTTACTATGTTCCACCTCACAGCACCTTGCATTTCAAAATCTTGTAGGGACCAGATGATTCCCAAATCCATATCGGTAACTATTAGTGGCTACTAAATTTCAGACTTAAAACCAATGTAACCAGAGCAATCAAATGCTATTTGATCAAAGAATTGTGTAGTTATCTTTCGGATTGCCTTGTCCACCAGAACGCCTAGGTGAGTCATATATGCTCGCTGGTTTTACTGCTAAACAGACGGTAACCATAAATGGCATTCTCAAGTTTCTCACATGTCTCCTTGTTGCTTATAAGATCAGGTTTCCCTTTCCGATTATTGTAACACCACTAATCATGAATGAAACATATATATATATAACATTATAATCATCATATCTCTAACTGCTTATTTGATGAGCCTCAGATAGTACACTTTAGATGAGTTGTGAAGTTTTTCAGATTCCAATTGTTTCTTTCTAGATTTGTAAAGTGAGTTATATACTTACTGTTTAGCCAACGAACGTAGCTGATCTTCAGCATTTTGTTCATCTACTTCACAATTCAACATTTTCAGAATCAGACACTTATACTCTTTCACAATGTGTGATATATTTTGCCACCAACCTTTCATAATTAAGAACAAAAATACTTAGATTTGATTATATGCAGAACTGATTGTACGTGGACAACAACAATATGGTATCACCAAAGAAAAGCGATGGAGCATCTTGGGATTCTATTTCTTACCTGAGCAGACATTTTCAATAGGAAGCATTTACAAAACCATATACACCTAGGAAATCAGAGAGAAAATTGTACTGAGTGAGGCAAGATCATAGAACTAAATCATGATAAGAAAATGGAAAACCTTTAAGGAAAACAACCTTAATCCTTGAATGAGAACAAGTAATCGTGTCGAGACTTGATTGTTCCAGACGGACAAAGCCTTCTTGAGTGATAATATTTGGTCATCATCAGGAGCAATAATGCTACATGGCGTAAAATCCTCATCATCTGGTCCAAAAGGAAAATTTGAAGGCTCTATTGCATACTGTAAGTTGTAAATAACATGCACTGCCAAAAATAAGAGCAAGAAAAATTCGAAATCTACTATGTCCACCAAAAATGTTGCATAATAACCCAAAAGCAGCCGAGAGAAGAGAAAACTTAAACAACACATGAGGAGAAAACTATTATAACGGAATCGAACCTCTTCCCAGAACTAATTCTTCACCCTTGCCATTTTCCACCTTTGAGATTGAATATTCTAAAATCAAACTCTTTCTTTTTCACTGATAAACACCAGTAACCTTAATAAACCGATATTTAAATTCTCGATCCCTCCATCAATCTCATAGATTGTTAATCTCCCACCACATTCGACCTCACCCATTCCCATCTGTTACTTTTTATTTTCTCTTTGTAAAGTTAGAACAAAAACACAATTGTTTTATGCATATTCCTTTTTCTTGCGACTCTTCTTTTCTTTTGGCTGATGTGTCTTTATAAAAATCTAACTTGTATTAATCATTTAAGTTGACTGGTTTTTTGAATCAGAAGTTGAAGCTGATGTGTCATCTCTAGAGTGCTCCAAAGGGCTGATGTGTCAGCTTGAGAGAAACTCACTCTGCTTTTATATATATAATTTATAATATAATGGTTTATATATTATCTATATTAGAGATTAGAATATCATATATTAATATTAAATATGTTGTATTTTTAAGAAATTATTGACAGTTCACTATAATTATCATATTATTAAGTAATTTATTTTATTTATTTACATCAAATTTGAATTGATACAACTTTAATTTTCATCATTTATAAAACCGACTCAGAAAATGGTGACTCAAATACTTAGTGGCAATCTAAGTAATTGATGTAATTATTTTCATCATTTTATAATAATTGATACTAAGGTGTGTCAAGTATAATTTTTTATCTGTTATTATAAATGATGATAATATTCACATCACTTACAGTAATTGATAGTAACTTTGTATCAATTGCCTAAAACAAATTAAAAATTTGTATCAGTTATTATAAATAATGGTAAAATTTACATTATTTACGATATTTGATGTTAAATTTGTCATACTTTTAAAAAGTATTATTTGTATCACTTGTTATAAATAAATTTTAATACTAGGTCAGCACATTCGTGGGGATATAAATTTCTTGGTTTAATTGTTTAAAAACTTATTTTATCTTATATATTAGTAATATGTCTTTTAATAATTGATATGAAATTAAAACACCAGAACATAAAATTCAATATGTGAGAAATGAATTTTTATAAACCAAATATTTTAAAATATAAAACAAAACACCATCATATATCTAAAAATAATATAGAGATATTTGCTTTCATTGACTTTATAATTAACAAATAATACTATACATATGGTTATTCTTTTGAAATGTTTTTCTAGGCATTGAAAATATTATTGGTGTAATATTTTGGCGATTAACATGATAAATATTTTACATTGATTTTTATTTCATTAACATGTGAATTATAACATTTAGAAAAAAATAGAATGTAAAGCTTTTTCAAAAAATGTATTGATTTTATTTTTATAGTCATATGAATGTAAGAAAATAATATAAACAAATGTTTGATTATTTTGTATATATATTTTGAACCATTAATATATTAATATAGACTTTCTCTTCTTCATCATCAATTTCATGTTATTTGAATAAAACAAAGAAAATTAGACAAGTAAATTTTTTTTAAAGTTTAAAATTTCACTTATACACACAAATTTATACTAACTATTGGAACTAGTCTTAGCACAAAACGATATTAAAACGAAGGTTCTTAATTAAAATAATAGGAGAGAATGGGCAAGGACATTTGTGGATTAGATTTGGAGCAAGAACTAGTTAGCTAAGAACAAGAAGAGATGATTGCCGACTTAGTGTTCTTATTAGGTTTAAGTATGTCAAAAAACCAGATCCTTTTTTTCAAAAGACTTGTGCCTCTATTTATAGTTTATAGATGTGGTTATATGTGTAGAAAATAAAGGAAGATTTAAAATTATTTTGATAAAACTGAATTTGTTAAGATTCGTGCTTGATTTGTAGAAATTTTCCACGTCGGAACAGGAAAATATCTATTTCTTTGTTTTGCTGACGTGTGATCCGACTTCTCTTCACGTTCGTATAATCCTCCCAGAAAAGACTTTTGCCGAGTCGTATATAGTATCCGAGTTGAAGACTTAGTGCTTGCAATCAGGTTGTTCTTTTGTATTCGACCTGTTGTTTTTGGTGGACTGAAGTAGGATCTCGGATCCACCTCCAACAATTGTCCCCCTTAGGCTCGGAAAATTCTGGTACCAAATTTCCGAGTCGGACGGTTTTTCAGCTTCTGGAATCTGCGGTCCATGTGTTAGTTTTTGTTTTGGCTATCCGAACAGTTGTCTTGGTTTTATGCAAATTATCATAATTACCGCATGGCGTCGCTTCAATCTCCCCCCCACTCAGTTATATTTACTGTTTTGTGTTGCTTCGGATTCCAGTATTTCCCTACAAATACCGTATTTTTTCTTCTTTTACCATTCACCTTTTATTACTGCAATCTTACTTAATGGCTTTTGTTTCTTAAGTTCTTCCGTCTTCACGCTTTTTCAAAATTTTCTAACTTCTTTTTCTTCATTCTTCTTCAAAAGATGGGTCTTGACGATTTTAAGCTTCCAAATGTTGAAGCTGGTGTAAACTCCGCACTTGAGAGTTTGAATGCTTGGTCTTCTGGAAGGCCTTCTAGGGTTACTGGAACCTCATTTGCTTTGTCTCGGGACATTGCTGAAGTTCCATCAGATTATGGTCATGGAGATTTGCGACTTGCAAAACGGGCGAGAGCTGATGCGCCGTTAAGGATCGGCTCTCCAAGAGGAAGCGGTAGAGTGGTTTTGCAGGTACTTCTCATAGAAGGGGTAGGGGTACCCTCGAGTTTCGATTTACCCATAACCACATTAGTTTGTGTTCAATTTTGGATTTCTGGTCTGAGTGTGCTGGCTTAATGAGCCAGATTAGAACCTCACTAGAGCGTCTCCCTTCTTTAGATCAAGTGAAGAACAGTTAGGAGTATGAAGAGACTTCTTATTTGTTGTTCCGGGTTCGTACTGTCTTCTAAGTGTTGCTTCGTGCTATCATATTGTTTCTGGTTTTTAACTGTTTGTTTCCCCAATATCTTAGCAGTTTATCGCTTGCCTGAATAGCATTATGTTGGAAGAGGAGAGGTCTGTTGCCAACCCGCAAAGCGCTTTTCTGAGGAACTCGTTCACCCGAGTTGCTGGAGATTTTATTGAGGTGGCGGAACTTTTGTCTAGGCTCTCTGAGGCCGAGAAGGAACTCGTTCGTATCAAGGACGAGTTGAGGCTTGAGCGTGAGAACGTCCTCAAGTTGGTTGTACGCAATGCAACTTTGTCGGAGTCGCTTGAGTGTGCCAACTCTGATCAGGGTGCCGCTTTCAAGTCTGCTGAGAAAGCTAGTGACGAGGTTCTAAAGCTGCATGCCGAGTTCGACTTATGAGGGGGGACTTTGATTCTTGACTCCGTCATGCCTTAACTGTTGAGAACTTGAGGGGTTTTAAGGTTTTTTGTGAACAACTGTCTGACCGTTTTGGCCTAATTACTGCTCGGTTCAATGAGCTAGATAGGAGCCTTGAGGCCCATTTAATGTGCGCCCAGTTTCTTAGGTTGACAAATATTCTCTAATTTCATTCCGCTCGAGGAGTCGACATCCCTCTTGAGGTCACAGACTTGATGACCGCCAAGATGAACGAGTTCAAGGAACTCATCAATGGGGAGAGCTTGACGTTGTTGCTTTCGGGAGACTTGGTCATCCCTATTTTTGAAGTGGGAGAAGCCTCCAGCGCTGGTGAAAGTGGACTCACAAAAGCACCATGATTTTTCAAGGATTTGTCGTAGACTTTTCTTTGTAATCGCCACTTGGCCTCTTTAAAAATTGCACATACTTTTGTACTCGGTGCTTTCTTTTGTAAATATTTTTCCTGTGTAAATGATATATAATTAGTTTTTATGAATTTTGCTTTTTGATCATGACCTATATTGTAGCCGAATTCATTGAACGAATGACTTTAAATTCTACGAGTTCTAGTTCCCGGAAGTCTTTTTCTTGTTTTTGTGCATTTAGTCAAGTTTCTTCCCGCGTTAGAGAGTTTGATCTCGTTTTAGCTTAGGAAGAGAACTTTTGCTATATGGATTTTAAAGCTGAGGTTTTAAGACTCAGTTTAAATGTTTAAGAGGTTCAGACTCATAAACTACATTCGTAAAATTTTGTCTAAGGAATTTCTGGTTGTTTGTACAGAAATTGTGTTCTCCCTTTATTGAGGTTTCCACCTCGTAACCCTGTACAAAGCTATGCTTTGTCTTTGAATGAGATTTGATCTCGTAACAATGTACGGAACTATGTTCTGTTATATTATGAAAATTTAATCTCAGCAAATCTGTAAAAAGCTATGCTTTGCCTTTTGACGAGAATTGATCTCGTAACTCTGTACTGAACTTTGTTCTGATGTTTTGTGAGAATTTAATCTCGGCAAATCTGTACAAAGCTATGCTTTGTTTTTCTCGTGAGAATTATATTCTCATCAAAGCTACGAGAAGTTAGTCAGGTAATAATCAAGTATTGTATTTGGGTTTTGATTAGGAGTAAGAATTTGATTATTGTATAAGTTTTTCGAGGTTGCCCTCTGTGGGTTTAGAACTCGGCTTTAAAGATAAGGACTAGGCCTTCGTCAGAGATTTTCGCGTTAGACTCGGCGAATTTTTTGGGATTTGGACATGTTTTTTGAGATTGGGCTCGGCGAGATTTTAAGACTCGGCTTAAGGATAAATTGTGTTTGATTTCCTGAAAATATATCTCGGCTTACGACTTTAGTGAATATAGGGTGTAACCCTCTTTTTTTTTTGATGCCGACTAGGGGCAAATAAATTTTTTCTAGAGTTCTAGCTGGACCCAGAGGCTACCTATGTACCCCAAATAAATCAAACCAAGACGTAGTTCTCATTACATAATTTATTAAGTAGATAGAGGTGTATTAAGGAACACATCTAATTCGCCGAGTTGGCGAGCCTTTAGTAGTAGTATCGCTTCAGGTTGATGGAGTTCCAACTTCGAGGAACCGGTTCTCCTTCCTTGTTAGCGATCTTGTAGACTCCTGGCTTTACGACTTCAAAGATGATGTACGACCCTTCTCGGTTTGCGCCGAGTTTCCTGGCGTTGAGTTCGGCCACGTTCTTGAATAGTTTTTGAAGTACGAGGTCTCTGACTGCAAAGTGTCGTCTACTATTATTGATAGTTTTGTACTCTAAAAAGTGCCTCGTCAAGTTCTTCTTCTAAGTCGTCAATGTTATTTTCCATAGCACTATTGTTAGCGTCTTCATTCTTTAAAAGACATTATCGGTGTAGAGTTAGCACAACTATCTCGGCTGGAGCCATTGCCTCCATTCCATGAGAATGGAGTTCGTCTAGTCGAGCGCCGAGGTGTGGTCTGATGTGACTATAATACGCCTTCTAACTCAGAAACCATACTTTCCTTCTTTTTGGAGAGTCTCTTCGTTAGACCATCAAGGATTTTTTTATTTGTGGCCTCAGCTTGACCGCTTCCTTGTGGGTTACGCGGCGTTGATTTGCTCACGCGAATATTCCATCTGGCGCAAAAGTTGGTGAATTTCGCTGAGATGAATTGGGATCCCTTATAAGTCACGATCTCGTATGGTAGACCATGTCAGCAAATGATATTCTTCCATACGAGTTTGATCACATCTTTGTCCTTGATCTGAGAATAAGCTTCTGCTTTGATCAACTTTGAGAAGTAGTTGGTCATAACGAGCATGAACCTCTTTTATCTTAGTGATGGTAATGGCCTGACTATGTCCATTGCCCATCGCATAAATGGATAAGGCATGATTGCTGAGGTCCGCTTCTTGGTTGGAGCGTGAATGATGTGTTTGTGTCTCTGGCACTTGTCGCACATAGCGGTATAATCGGAACAATCTTTTGCCATTTCTGATATTTTGAATAAGTGTTCTTCTGCTGTTTTGGTTTCCACCCGCTCCATCATGCGTCTTTTTGATGATCTCGTGGACCTCATCACCATGAATGCAAGTGAGAAGTACTCCGTTCGTACTTCTTCAGTAATATCTTTTGCCGCCTTGGGCGTAAAAAGCACACTTGGCTTTTAGCCGGTAGGATGCCTATCTGTCCTCTGGCGTTTCGCCATCTAGAATGTATGCAAGAATCTCGTCTCGCCAATCCACCTTTGGTTTGTCGTTTTGGTTTGGCATCCGCCATCTGGGAATCTGACTCGAGCGTTGTCTATAGCCGAGACGAGTTTGAGATCTCTTTTTTGATAGGCTTATACTCGGATGATCTATACTCCCCACTGGGATGATTAGTCTTTGAATGGGGTCTGTTATGGATGCTAGAGCTGCTGGGGCATCGGTAGATGTGTTCTCGGACCGGTCTTAGCACAAAACAGTACTAAAATGAAGGTTCCTGATTAAAAGAGTGGGAGAGAATGGGCAAGGACACTTGTGGATTTGGATTTGGAGCAAGAAATAGTTAGCTAAGAACAAGAAGAGCTGATTGCCGACTTGGTGTTCTTATTAAACTTAAGTATGTCAAAAAGCGGATCCCTTTTTTCAAAGAATTGTGCATCTATTTATAGTTTATAGATGCGGTTACATGTGTACAAAATAAAGAAAAATTTACAATGATAAGACTGAATATGTTCAGATTCGTGCTAGATTTATGAAAATTTTCCATGTCAAAACAGGAAAATTTCTTCTTTTTTTTTTGCTGACATGGCATCCGACTTCTCTTCACGTTCATAGAATCTTCCGAGACAAGACTTTTACCGAGTTGAATATATTATCCAAATTGAAGAGCTAGTTCTTGCAATCGGGTTATCTTTTCTTTTCGACCCGTTATTTTTGGTGGAATTATCGGATCCACCTCCAACACTAACCTCTTCATCATTCAAAACTATCTCAATTGATTAAAATGATGTTCATAATCTCATAATTTGCACCTAAATTTGTATTGATCTAAAACTAGATTGATTTCTCTCATCAAACCAAATGGATTATGTAAATTCTTAATAGTTATAAAATAAAACAAAACAAAAATAAACAAAAGATTGTGTTAAAAAAATAACAACAAATTTAAGAAATATTTGTGGTGAATGAGAAACTAATGATGGATTGAGAATTATTTATGTTTCTATTATATAGAAAATGGTTTAGTGTTCAAATAAGAATTTAAATTTTACAAAATTATGATAATCATGAGAAGTTATAAAAATTATGATAATTATCTTTATCTCATTAAACGTTAAATAAATGAAAATGGAATAAACTCAAAACACAAAGAAACAAATATTTATTTATCTAACTTTTAGAATTTTAAACTGAAGAGATGACTATTTCTTTCAAAATAAGCATAACAAACTATAAAATTTTCATATGTATATTTCAAATTAAACATATATTAGTTTCGAAATAAACATATTAAAATTTTAAATTATTAAAAATATTAAATTATTAAATTTTTTTGATTAAAAGAAACAATTGGTCAATCAATCAGAATGAATTCTGCCAAAAGAAAAGGAGCATCATTCATATTTACAAATTATGGCAAAAATGATTATTGTTGGAGATGGATCCGAGATTCTACTTTGGTCAATGGATAACAATCGACTCTTAAAGAATTCCAACTAATAAATTTGGGAAGATAGTTGGGAAGTCATCTCGGCAAATTTATGTCAACTTGGAAGAATGTCTTTTCAATAACTCGTTATGTTTCAAAGCGAGACAATCTTAATCAACAAATCATCAAGGAAGGAAATGGAAATATTCCTATTCCGGTTTGTAATATTTCTAAAATCTTGCAAGAATCTCCAAGATAACATCAAATCTAAATGAAGTGTAATATTTCATATTCTGATTCAGTTTTAAACGCCTCTATGATCTATAAATATTGGAGGAGGTATCAACAAAGAGACCAAGTTTTTTACATATTGATACAAGCAATACAAAGCAATTTAACATTCTATTTCTCAGATATTCTCTTTCTTTCCTTTGAAAGATTAGAATCCTAAGCCATTTTCCCTCTACAATCTCCGAGTTGGATTTAGATCCTTTGTGCTAAATCATGCTCGAACAATTAACACCGTCTGTAAGAAAGACGTTGAAGGAATATTCACGCAGAAGTAAGTAAGGAAACAGCCGTCGCAACAATGTCAGGAAATGGCAACACAAACACCACACTAGAAGGACGTGTCAATGATCTGACTCTAGAACAACTCAACATGATCCGCGACTTAGCTCTGAGTCAAGATCGGACGGTGGAAAACAACCACGAAAAATTTTGTGAGGTCACAAATCTTCCAGGGCCATCGGAAGAACCTCCATCATTCGCGGCCATAATGCAGAACCTGCTAGCCCATATAAAAGTAGTTGAATGAATAAAAAATGAACACTTCGATTGAATTGAAACAAGGACCGGACTGGATGGAACCAGGCACTCTCATGTACAAGAAAACAGACCTCCCATGGAAATACTTGTTAGCGTGCAGAAAAATCTATTTGGTGACACCCCGATTTCCCAGCTAACTAACACAACGAGAGAAGGTCAGGCACAAGTGCAACACCCTCCTGCTCCGCATCATGTACCAGCCATGCTAGACGCACCAACCATCATGGAAATGATGGACGAGACGTGATCACAGTTCCATCAGACAACCAGCTCGACATCAAAAATTGGATGAATCCTAGTTCAAGCTCGAAACTATCCATTCTCACAAAGACTAAGGAGGGTCTCGGTAAATCGTTGACCCAGACTCTGTTGTTCTTTTTATGATGGTACAACGAACCTGTTAGAGTTCTTAAGCGTCTTCAATGTCATGATGGGAGGAGCAAACAACCATACATAGCAAGAGGATGCATCATATTGCCAACACTTGGCCGAGAACCTAACCGGGGACGTGTTGATGTGGTTTACTATGCTTCAAACTGGATTAATTTAGAGATTTAACCAGTTAGCCAAATTGTTCATGAAACAATACGCTATATTTGTCAACCAAGATACCTCGGCAACGGAGTTACGATCCTTGAAGCAAGGATATGATGAAACTGTGAAATCATATCTTAGGAGATTCACAAAGATA
Source organism: Lepidium aucheri (assembly GCA_900406435.1). NCBI lineage: Eukaryota > Viridiplantae > Streptophyta > Magnoliopsida > Brassicales > Brassicaceae > Lepidium > Lepidium aucheri. Next base: position 12,724 of record OVBA01006918.1, read on the forward strand.
ATAACCAATGCCAAAGTAAGCAATGTTATGGTGATCGAGGCTCTAAGAACCGGCATGGTTAGTGATGAGGCGCTAAAATGAAATCTCTTTGTAAATCGGCCAGCAACTGCCTTAGACGCTTTGTGCTGAGCAGCCAGGGATGCCAAGTATCTCGAAGAACAACAAATCCTAACTAGAGTGTAAAAAACATAAAAAATCCCAGAAGCTAAGGGACCTAAAGAGGAGTATCATGAGCCAAGACAACATTACAACAAAGGAAAAGGGCATATGTCCACGGCTTTTCAAGTCAGAGAAACTGTAAGTCGGATTAAGAGACCATGGGATAGAGCATAGAACAATACTTGTAACCGGAACGAGTATTGTGTTTTTCATAAAATGGTGATGAACCAAGAGCAGTATTTATAGGAATTTACCGGAAGCCAAAATAACGCATAACAAAGCGTAATAATAACCTATGAATAGCCTGCCATACCACGAAATCAACCCCATGACAGAGTGACATGTGGGACGAAGATTCTACAAGAAGGTTAGTTCTCCGACTCAGAAATTCTGGGAAACTTTTCTGAGTCTTGGGGGATAATATTTGGAGGTAGATCCGAGATCCTACTTTGGTCCACAGATAACAATCGACTCCTAAAGAATTCAAATCATAAATTTGGGAAGATACTTGAAAAGTAATCTTGTCAAATCAATGTCAACTCAGAAGAATCTTCTTTTAGTAACTCGCCATGTTTCAGAGCATGACGAATTCGGTCGACATGTCATCAAGGAAGAAAAATGGAAATATTCCTATTTTTGGTTTGAAATATTTCTGAAATTTTTGCAAGAATCTCCAAGATAACATCAAATCTACACAAAATGTAATATTTACTATTCTTGATTTAGTTGTTACCGTCTCTATGATCTATAAATAGAGGAGGAGGTCTTCACAAAGATACCAAGTTTTTCACATATTGATACAATCAATACAAAGCAATTTGGCATTCTATCTCTCGGCTATTCTCTTTATTTCCTTTGAAAGATCAGAATCCTTACCCATTTTCTATTTAAAATCTTCGAGTTGAATTTAAATAATTTGTGTTAAATCCTATTGGAACAGTTATCAAGCATTATGCAAATTTGGCTACTCTAAGCAAAATCCAAAATCAAAATAAAGATGAATCAATGGGTTTTCCAAAAAATTCATGGAAAATTTTGGGAGTTACGTTGATGGTTCGACAAATCTTGCTAAATCTATTACTCTTGTTGTTTTATATATTTACCAACAGCGTTTGTGGGATCGATTAGTAACAGTTGTAGGCCCGTACCTTTAAGTCTTTTGCTCTATGATGTACCTTTTTGGCTGTATATTTCTTTTTTTTTGTAGTTTTTTTAGTATGAATTTACTTTTGTAAAATTCAAAAAATTTGACTGGTAGGTGGTCTTTAGTCCAGTGGTAGGCAGGTGCACTTGCACATCCCGGGATCGAGTCCCGCCGCCTGCATTATGCTGTAACTTGGCTAATGGGCCGGCCAGTTGTGGCCCAATATTGTTGACAAAAAAAAAAATAAATAAATAAAATTGACTATTTTGGCTTTCTACACACAAAAATATTCTATAAATAAAAGATTGGTTTTTTAGAGCGAAAACTAAAAATAAATCTATAGCACAATTGGTTTGATTTCAATGCACGATTGTATGTTTTGTTTCTATGTAATTTAATAAATCAATAAAATATTTTTGTTAATGACAAAATAAAAGGGAATATTTTGTTTCTATGTAATTTAATAAATTAATAAAATATTTTTGTTGATGACAAAATAAAAGGGAATATCTTGTTTCTATGTAATTTAATAAATTAATAAAATATTTTTGTTGATGACAAAATAAAAGGGAATATCTCATAAAAAAACCTTCAAAGTAGCAGTCACTTCCACTTTAGACCTTAAATATTTTCTCTCACAATAAACCTCGAATAAGACTAGTTTGGTGATTACATTCCTAAAGTAGTATTTTCTGTACGAGCCCATAAAGTTTTAGTTGAAAATATTTATTTTTGTAAAAACTTAAAAACAATCCAAATTTTTTTTAATAATTTCAAAAAGTCAAAAAATAATTCCTAAATTCTAAAAAGAATTCTTAAGATATTAAACTAATAATCACTAATATATTTTTTAAATCAAAATAATTTTTCAAATTCCAATAAAACTCCAATAAAAATTCAAAACTCTTGAACAACAAAACTAAGAATTATTACTAAAAAAAATTTTTTTACACAAAATAGTACACGTATAAAAAATAAAGAGAACTTCAAATCTACCCTAAAAACTGAAAATATTTCAAACATACCCCTTTTATTTTCAGTCTTTCAAGCGTACTCATCTACCCTAACTTGAAAAAGAGAATATTTGTAACACCCTAAACCCGCAAATTCATGTTCAACATATTTTTAGTAAAGCCTTGGGCAGACCTTACACTTAACCATTTCAAATTCCAAATTTCACTAAGTCAAAATTCGATTTTTTTATGAGAAGAGACAAGCCCAAACATTCATAATTAAAGACGGTTCCATTTTTATTCAATTCAAATCGGTGTTCAAACATAAACTCAACTTAGACGGTAACTTAACGAAATCCCAAACAGTTCTACAATTAAGTTCAATTTAAAAAGCATAAATAAAAACACAATTTCCCTCCTAAATCCATCTCCTCTTTCTTCCGCCTTGGGCTCGCACCTACTCGCCACTTTCCCGAGCATTGGCTTGCTCATTACCTACAATCACACGGATTGCATAAGCAAACGAATTTGCTTAGTGGTTCGGTCATCCCGTCCCACAAGGCTATAACCAGTACAAGCATTCAATAACAAATCAAATAAACCAAAGAACAATCACGATATAGGGTTAACACATCGATTAACATAACTATTCGGGTTACATCCAAATCAACTATGTAACCTTTCCTTTTCATTCATATATCTTATCTAACACTAACCCTTGGTTCTAAATTCACAAACACGAGCCATTGGCTCTCAAACACGAGCCCTCGGTTCTAATCACACACGAGCCCTCGGCTCTAATCACACACGAGCTCTCGGCTCTAATAAAACACAAGCCTTCGGCTCTAATCACACACGAGCCCTCGGCTCTAATCACAATCACGAACCAC
>OVBA01006919.1:0-13230 GCA_900406435.1 Lepidium aucheri
AACGAATACAAAATGACTTTTCTAGCCTTATTAGGGTAAAGCAAAAAAAAAAGAGAGAGGAAGAAACAGGGGAAGTCTAATCAATCCTCTGAGCTGTCTCAGTAGGACCGACCACAGGAAGCTCGGAATCCATCAAATCCTCGGGACCGCTTCTTCCTGAAGTGTTAATCCCAGTTATATTCGAGGCAGCCGCCATGCCGAGGTCGAGCTCTAGGTCCAGTTGCTTGTCTTTCAAGCGCGTCTCTTCACTGTCGAGGTTCAGAGTACCCTTTCGGATCAGTCCAATCATGTCAAGGTGAGCGTCAATATCCGCCGCTTTAACTTCGAGCTCTCCTTTGAGACTGCGTTTATCGACTCGGGCTTTCAGCAGAGCGTAGCGCTCACGATACCTTGTGGACAAATCCTTCGTAGCAGTTTCGACCGCAGATTCGATAGCAGTTTCCCGCGCCTCGTGCTCTTGCTGAAGTATTTTCTCAAGATCAGCGATGCTTTTGTTTAAAGATGAGGCCTCCGAACGCACTTTCTGAATCTCAGCAAGGGTTTTCGTCTCACGATCCTGGGCAAAGCTGAGCATATTAGTCAGCTGGTCGACCATTTTGCTCGACTCTTTTGACGACGAGTTAGGGAGTTTAGCTTCGTAACCACTTACGCATTTATTTAATGTCCCGATAGCCTGCGAAAGCGAAAGTTAAATAAAAGAAACAAGATTATAGTTTAAAAAAAATAGCGGATGCGGGGAAATTAAACTTACATAGCCGAAAGCCTCAAGAGCCTCTGTATAGTTAGACTTCTCAGATATATCTTTCAGTGCCGGCATAATGCAACCCCGGGGTTTGAAGTGTCTTAACACAATAGCCATGCCGTGCCGATCTTCTACGATTGGACAATCTCTGTCATGCGTGAAACTCCATTGGAACTTGGGTTTTGACGAAGGCGAGCTGCGGCGATGCCAATGTGTGGAAACCCCAGAATCAATATCCCTGGAGGCTTCGAGGTCGCCAGCCTCGTCATCCTCGCGTGCGTCACCCGACGTGCGAGAACGCTTCGGGGAGGGTTCCGCTGAGTCGGACCTCTTTCCTGTGACTTCTGCTTGATCATGATAAGAGCGTGGTGGAGGTGGAAGCTCACCTTTGTCAGTTGAGACCGAGCATTTGTAAACCAGTGATCGCGAACCGGAATTGCCATGATAAGAGGACGAACTCCAATTTTGAAATTTCCCTGAGACAGGATAAAATACATCAAGGGAAAAACAGAGTAATTACATTTTCGATAAAATGGTAATAATAAAGAAGTAGGCGATGAGCAAACTGGGAGAGCTTGAGTTCCGAGAGTGATCAGCGGCTGATGAGCTACTTTCCCCATGATAAATCCGATTAATGACTTTTTGATCCTAAAGTATGTTTAGACGTGATGCATCGCATGTCCTTATATAACCGTAACAAGAGAATATTCCGCAATAAATGGCAGATCCAAGTTAATCAAGAGATAACTAATTTTTCGGTACACATTTCAAAATTCGAAGGAGGATATGACGGAATATAATGGGCAGATCCCGGAAATGAAGCTCATAGATTCAGCGAGGTGCTAAACCATATAAGCTGGGGGGCTATTGTTGGTACATGGCTCATTTGCTCCAGAAGGCTTATTAAGGCCCATACCCGATTAGCTCTTTCTCCTTTGAAGTTCGGCCCAGGCCCATAAGAAAATTCAAACGGCTCAGCACACGTTGGCGAGCTCCGAAGAAGAGACCGAAAAAAGAGGAGGGGCGACAGCACAGTTAGGTCAGATGCTTAGGCTTATAATAAAGGAGAGTTGTAATTAGAGAGGAGATCTTTGGTAACCTTAAGCAAAAATCAATACAAGAATTGTTCTTTCCATTTTCTAGTTCAAAATCTGAGATCTATCTATTTACTTTCGCTTCTGCCCAAATTGAAATCGATCTTAAGCATCAACATTCACTTAATAATGATTTCACAGTGTTCACCAAAACTAGAAAGAATCTCTGTTTGTGTCACAATATCACTAAGAGCATTATGACACAAATGTTTTAAAATTCACGGAGTTGAATAGTTTTAACTTTTAACAAACCATTGCATTTTTTAAGAAAAAAATTCAACATACCAATTACAACCACTAGTCTTATTAAGTAAAAAAATTTCTCCCATCCACCTTCATTTTTGTTTCTGAAATAGTGGAATGTTATTTTTTCTTTTATATTTAGGGAAATATTACTTTTTCCACTCTTCCATAAGTGAACTTTTTTATTTACAAAACAATCCTTTAACTTTTTGAAAATGATATAAATAATCAGTAACTATTATAAATGATGATCATCAAATCTAAATAATTATTAAATTTTAAATATTAGTTAGATTTTAAATATTATAAATGATAATTAATATCTAAATACTAATTAAACTACTAAATAAAAATTAAATTTAGAATATTATAAATGATAATATTATAAATCAAGATATGAAAAACACTTAGCATAACACAAAATTAAACTCAAAAAATATAAGTCATAGATAAAATAACATAAAAGTCACAACGAACTAAACTCTAAAAATGCAAATTTTCAAAGAATAAAATAACTGGGATTAAATTATACTAATTTTTATCAATAAGTAGATATTAATGATAAATTAAAAATAGAATATACTTAGAATCTTTTTTTAAAAAGTAAAAAATAAAGGAATCATTTGAACAAAACACACCTACAAAACTCCTTTATGTTAGAGTAAATTATAGAATAAAATATTGAAGAATACATTTGAGTAACACACATCTATGATATATGGGATAAATCAAGGCATTGTTACGATAACTGAACTTGAACAATTTATTAGTTTCCTATTGGTATCAAGAAAAGAAAAAATAATAATGAAAAACAAGCGTATGACTCACTATCCAAATCTTTTTCCGACCAAAACCTTACAAGACTCACATAATCAAAATTCCCAAAATGAGGTTTATCAATCAAAGTCTACATGTTGGTCGGTGTAGAACTCTTAATTATCGTAGATTGTCCTGGTGCGGCATCCTCTTGAGACACAACAGGAATCTTGACTGATGAAGCTCTCTCCATTTCCTTCTCAAGCTCTTCTTCAGACATGAGAGTATTGAACTGTCCTTCCAGCGACTTAGCTGCAGCTAACCACGCTGTGACTATCCCCAGCAGGATGATTCCAAGGTAAGGTGTGGAATTGGCGAGTGAACCGAATGTAAGTATCATGAATTGCTGGATTAGAGCACCGCCTGATTTCCCTAATGGGTTGCACACCACATCAATTGCAGCTTTGCCTTTAACCTGCAAGTGAATAGCACAAACCTTACCCGGTTAAAACTTAAGATCAAATGAATGCAACTACTTTCTTCTAGAGAAAAGGTGAAAAACCTTGGTGTCCTCATCCAATGGGATATAAGCCATTTCTTTGCAAGGATCGAACAAGCTGTACTTGGCGCTCTTGCTGAAGATATTCTGGAGGGCACCAACGTACACAGCTGCGAGTAGTGGTGTCATACCAAGCTTGGCAACCACTGGTGCGAATGGCCCACCAAACAGTATCAGAGTGAAGAAGGCAACACCGGTCAATAGCAGAACGGTTGGCGTGATCTTTGCAGCAACTCCCCAACCATACTTCTTGAACACGTATTGGCTCAGAAGCATCATCGTGAATGTCGCAATACCCGTGCAGGTTGAGAAGTCACCCATAAATGCTGAGTATTCGTTCGGGCTAGGGAACTGCCGTTCAAATAAAGAATCTTTAGGTTCTCAGGAGAAAGCGTAGTAGTAGTAACAAGTAACTAGTAACTTGTCCTTAATAGTTACCTGAGCTTTAAGCTTTGATTTCCATGTAACTTCAACGAGGTTAATACTTATTCCATACGCAACCACCAAAGTAGCAAGATCCCTAATGTATGGTGATGACACCAAGAACTTCAAGCTCTCCATTGTTCCCATCTGTGGTTTCACCTGTAAGAAATCAGAAGAAACCTCATAAGCTGCGCATTCAATCACATAGAACCATTAGTATTTTGTATGTTCAGCCATATTATTACCTTCTTCTTCTTGCTACGGGTTGGAAGGGGGACATATCTATTCACCCACCAGTAGAGGAAACAGATGGCAAGGCCCATCCCCACGACAATACTCATCATAGCTTTCAATGAAACAGCCCAGCCATCAACTCCAGGACCAAGATTCTTTCTCATATTTGAGAAATATTTCACAGTTCTTCCTGAGAAGATAAGTGCAACATTGGCCCCTAGTCCAAACAAAGGATAGAACTTTTTGGCTTCATCAACCGTTGTAATCTGCCACCAAAAAAATTCATACTAGTGTTAACTCACAAAAGGAATAGATATTGACTCAAAGAGTTCCAAAACTTCAAGGGCTATGAAACCTAAATACCATGAGTCTATAACTAACAGTAGAAGAAAAATAGAAGACAGTAATCACCTGATTGGCAAATCCCCAAAAAAGAACTGAAACCACGACACTACCCCAAAGCTCAGCCATGACATAGAACAAACAGAAACTCCAAATCCTCATAATTGCGAGTGGACCCATGAATCTGGGGCCGAGTATTGCAAGGAGCTTGTCAGCAAGAGCTTCAGGATGAATCAAATTACTAAGAGGGTACATCACAAAACCAAAGGCTCCAAAGTAGACAATGAAAGGAACAATAACGGTGTAAAAGAGAGCCTTTTTAGATAGAACATTGGAAAGTTTGGTGTAGAGCAACATGAACCCAATAGCCATAGGAAGATTCACCCATGTCTTCAAAAAGGGTATAATCTCAGCAGAACTTCCTTTCGCCGTCACCACCAAAACATCCTTCGTGTCCCTCAGAATTGTGTAATTGAAAAGAATGCAAAAGAACATTAAACCTAAAGGAACAATCTTCTTAAGAGTCGTGACCTCCACACCAAAAATCTTAGGCGATACCGCCATAGCCGCCGAGTCTCCTCCGTCGAATACATTTCCGTCTCCGGCGGCTGCAGCTTCCGCCTTGCAGATGAATCCTCTGCTTCTCTCCTCGAGGGGAATTGAAATCCCAGGTCGGTTTAGCTGAAAGGCTTTTAATTTGTTGTGGCTAACAGAGGATATCGACAAGGCAGGTAAATTTTTGGTGAAAAGTCTTTGTTTTAAACCATTGGAGGGTTGGAGAAGGCTTCTCGCTCGGATGGGTTTAGCAGGTAAAGAGAGAATTCCTCTGGTTTGTATCAGACCTTCCATCTCTCTATCTCTCTCTTTCGCACACTCTCCAGCAAAAGAACCAGAGAGAAAGGAAATATGGGAAGGAAGAGATAGAGAGACGATAAGGTGACTCGCTCGGCAGAGAAAAGTGTTATTTATTAAAATAGTGGGAGTGAAAATATCTGCCCAAAGGAGAGGATTTTGCACCGGGGACCAAATAAACCCTAACCAGGGTTCTTACCGTCTACATGTTCGTAACTTAAAAAAAAAAAAAAAAAATCTTAGTTTTATTAGGACAAAGATAAAATCTGCTTTCGGCGAATTATTAGAACAAATAATTAATCGGCGATGTTTTATTTTTCAAATTAAGAAAACTCCAGAATTATATACTTTGCAAATTCTGGTCAAATGGCATTACCAATTTTCTTAAGAACATTAGTGCTATGGTTACATTTCTTTTGTTATCCCTGCAGTAGGTACTTTGATATATAAATAAATTAGCAACTTGTGTAAAATGTGCTCATTAGAATTGTATTGTTATTGACAAAAATAATGCCATGAATCATTCCACAAAATACAATATATAATCTCCACTTGCATTAGAACAACAACAATATAATTACTTTTTAATAACAAATTTCATAAAGCAATACTATGACTTGTCCGAAAACCCTCCGCTTTAGATATCAAGTTTTTTTTTGTTGTTGTCGAGTATTAGTCTAGACTATAAGCATTTGATAGTCGGGTTATAAATAAATCTCAATCTTACTTTGTAATGCAGCGAAGTAAAAAAAAAAAAAGTAAAAGGATGAGTGTTGATGAAGACGAGGGCATTGAAAGACGTGCACCAACTTGGGAAATGGCTCAATTGGGTGTTGGGACTGTCTCCTTCGTCTCTTTTTATATAAAACTCCAAACTCAAGTGGAACCCACTTTGATATTTTATTCGTGTCTTCCAAATCTCCACGTGGCAATACGAGTGAAAGCCCACTCTATATTTTAAAGCCCATCCATATTCTCAATTAACCCAAACAACACGTGAAGCCCATCACCAGACTTGTACTTTGGCAAGATCTCCAGAGTCGGTATCCAAATTCCCCTGCTAGGAGAATCGATTGCAAAAATGTTGTAACCTTTTGTTTATCTTGTGTGTTTTTTAAGATCTGAGAGTTTTTAGTTTCGTTAAACATTTGAGGATGAGTGTAGCACAGAATTGTGCAAGTCTCTGTAAATTTATCCTGTGTAGAATACAAAGCAATTAAGCAACCAAATAGAGTTGTTATTGTATCAGAAGGGTTTATTTAAACTAAATAACTACTTAAGAAGGCTGATCAGTCAAGGATATCGGAGAGAGGCGTCTTCTTGAAAGGATCAGCTTTAGCGAGCTGAGCAGCTAATCCTTTACTGGGGAAAACGTTATCAGCTTTCATTCTATCCATCATTCCATAAGCTGGGGCTTTTGCATTGACGTAAGCTTGGATAAGGGCTTGGTACACCCTGAAGCGAGGTTGATAGCCAGCATCCTTCATCTTCTGGAAGATTTTCTCTGCATTGTGAGCATCACCCCTTCGCACATACTCCTCCATCAGATACATGAAGGAGCTCATCAACACTTTTATCTTTTTTGACTGTGTTGCCTTGCTCAGTGAATCCTCAGCTTTTTCTACTTCCTTTGCCTCAGCATAGAGCCTGATCACTGTATCCCATGTTAAGGCTCCCATAGTGCATCCACTGTCCGACATCCGCTTCACAAGATCCTTACCCTCTGCGACCATCTTGTGATCCACGTAAACCCTCAAGAGAACAGAGTATATATTAGAAGAAACTCTAAGGCCCATCTTCAACAACTTCTCAAGAACAGCCTCTGCTTCTTTGACTTTATTAATCTTTCCGAAAGCCAAGATTGCAGCAATGCACTCAGTGTAACGGGGGTTTTCTTCACAGATCTTCCAAATTCTGGTCACCTCATCTGCTCTCTGGAGAAGGCCATAGATGGAAAGTAGATCCTTGCACACATACCGATTTTCCTCCAAGCTTCCACCTTCCATCTCTTTTAGCACTTTCTCAGCCTTCTCTTTAAGCCCAGCTGATGTATAGTGTCTTGCAATCATAGATTTTGCACGAAGGTCAAGCTCAACACCTTCACTTTTCATTGTCTCAACAATTTGTTCCATCCCACTTATGTCATTTGACGATCCTTTGGTGTCAATCAGAACTTTGTATGTGTGAAGACCCGGCTTCAGATTTTCCTTCTCCATCAGCAATAACACATCGGGTATTTTCTTCTTGTCAAGCCTCTTGTAAAGATTAAGCATCTGATCACATGCAAATGATGACAGAGGTAATCCCATGTCCTTCATTTTATTGAAAACTGCTTCTGCTTTCCTCACATCGCTTGCTGCCACATAATTAGACAGGAGGGTACGGTAGACCATTTCTCCTCTGAAAGATTCTGGGACTCTTTCAATATAAAGTTTGCCCTTGTACAGGCCATGTACCTTGGCAATGAGATCAAGCCGAGAAGCATAATCTTTCTCTTCCAATTCAAATGGCTTATTTTCTTCCAACCATACTGCCATCTATACAAATTACAAGACAACGCAGAAACCAACGGTTAGAGAACATAAAGCAGAGAAAAATAAAATCAAAACCCTAAGGACCTTACAAAAAGCATTACTGGGAACCAAGCAAGTTTCTTTGATTTTCAACAAAACGATTGACATCAATATCCAGCTCACGTTGAAACAAAAATAAAATAACTACCTGCAATGCTCTCCCATACATCCGACGTTTACGGATTTGTAACATCGCGTTTGCATATTCTGTGCGGTTGATCTCCTTTCCTTCTTCAACCCATTTGTCAAGTGCACTCGCTACAGACACACCTGAGACAGAAAGAATGGCCGTAAACAGCTCTGATGATCTCTTGTATACCTCTATTTTACCAGCCTCAGATTTAGGGACCTGTAATTCCAGTTCTGCTCCTTCAGTGTCATCTTCATCACCTGAGAAATCCTCCTCACCTTCGCTATCACTACTAGTCTCGCTTAGAGTCTCAAGGTCTAAATTCCTGTTTTCGAGGACATCTGCTTCTCCGGCACTTTTAGTGCCAGCGTCTGAGAAAAGTGAACGTCTTCCGATAGAGTAACTCCAAGAGAGCTCGTAAAATCTACTGGGAGCTTCGTATATATCATGCACCAAAGTATTTGATTCAATAGCATGGTTCCTTTCTTGCAATGGTATATCTAGCTTAGAGTACACAGCATTGCAAGCTCCCAGTCGGAGACTCTGGCTTCTAAAATTTTATAATAGAAGATGTTCAAATTATACCACTCAAAACAGACAAGAAGCATTTCAGTAGCGCATCTAAACCCTAATTGATGTTTCATCTTCATCCTATCTAAAAGGAACCTTTTTCAGCTTAGAGAAGACAAATGAAATAGAAATTTAAGAATCTAATGGTATACACAACTATAATCGAGAAAGCTAACCGTCGCAAAACCTTGGAAAGAGCGAACATGTCTTCTCCTCAGACAAGCTCACCACCAATGACCTGCTTTTGTAACGATAATTTACACACACAAAACAAAATCAGAAAAGGAGAGGAGTAAAAGCATTTTTGGTAGGTCGGATTTGGACAAGAGATCATACATTTCAGGCGAAATGAATGGACCAGCAATCAAAAACTTAAAAAGTACTGAGAAGATTACAGAAAAGTATGAGGAAAATTACACAGTGAAACTGGAAAGCAAGCGAACAGAGGACGAAATGGAGGAAAGCCAAACCCAGTAGATCAGATAGCTAAACAGCAAGGGTTTAGGGTTTTTAAATTTCAAGTTTTGATTTCTGTTAAGTTTGCCTCTTCCTGATCCTGAGCAATGAGCATGATAATTGGTCAATTTGTCGTTTCAACAGCCGAAATTGGGCTCTCTAGGTGGATCTAATTAGTAACAAGGCCCAACTTCTTAACCACGCTATTATTTTGTGTGTATTTGTTTTTTGTTTTTTTTTGTGCGTTTTAAAATTATGTTTTACGTTGATGTGTTTCAATGTACTTGTCTTAGGTGTGCAGACATAGTGCGATGGTCTAAGGGATTTGACATAGCTGATTTATGCTCCAAGCCTGACTAGTCTGTCTAGAAATGTCAATTGCAGATAGAAGAGATATTAAGTAAAGAGAAAGTGATGAAGACTACAAACGAGAAACCCAAGTCCCTTTCTAAAACTAGTATCACTCTCGCCACTATCTACTGAGAGCGCCAAGGGCCGTGATCTTGTAGTAGATGCAGATGGAAGATGGCTGCGAGGGTTGGATACTAAGAACGGTTTTCTCCACCCTGCAAATTGTTACCAGCATTTATATTTGGTTGTAGTTCATTATGTTCTATGCTTAATCCATGTAAGTAATTTCGAGTTGCTTTAACAACCTCCCAGATTTAGATACACAGGAGAAAAATGCTTCATTTCATTTATTGAAGAGAAGATAAAAAGGCCAAGACTTCTCACATATACTATAGTTAGCCAAAAAAACTGAAGGCAGTATTTTCTTCTGCCACTATGATATCATAAGCTGGTAATATCTATTGGTGTTTCATTTCGCTTCTGAGGCTTTTAGACTTTCAGCTTTACGCACAACCTCCTCTGCCACAAGCTTTATGTGACCGCTCTGACTGCTCTGACTGGTCTCCTCATGGTTCACCGAACCCACCTCCCATATTCTGACTGTCCCGTCTTCTGAGCCTGACGTGTATGACTCCCCTCCTGGCGCATACCTCAAACAGTGCACTGGACCGTGATGACCCTTGTTACACCCTACATTCGCCACATTGGCTTAAAAACATAAACATAGATTCCTAAAATGATACCCTATGGATCATTCTTCTCTTCAAGAAACTTACCTATTTCCTCTCCAGTTTGGAAATCAAACCTATGAACCCACATATCTTCTCCTCCAGCAATGAAAGTGTTGCCGTGTTTTGGTTCCAAGGATGCCGATTCAACATTACAAGGCATGTCATAGCTCTTCAGCAATCCAAAACTAGGAGAGCAGGATTAAAGAAAAAGCTCAAGTATTAAGAGCACAAAAGACGATAAAACTGATTGAGGATGCATTACATGTAGCGGAAACATACTTAGTGGCGTCCCAAAACTTGACACTAGATCCATCAGCAGTAGTTATGTATCGCCCATCCTGACTTACTTCAGCACTAGTGACTGGGTACTTTGTTTCTAATGTTTGAACTATCTTGTCAGTTCTTATGTCCCATAACCTAGAGAGGGCATAGAATAAAAGGACTGTGAAACCAGGCATATTAAAAGACTGAGTCTAAACCCAGGAACAACATAGTGACATACCTAATATCACCGGTATCTGTGCAAGAGCTTAATATAGTATTATCACTATGAAGCCATTCAACCGTTCTGATTGAACCAGAGGAGTTTCCAACTTCTTTTGGAGGTGCGTCTGGCCGATTCAAATCGAATATCCGAAGAATTTTCTCCATTCCACCAGTGAGTAAAAGGTGAGTGTCCTAGAATGAAAATTGTTGAGCATTAAGACCACAGTGGAAACACAAATGACACTCGAATCCTACTAGTTTTAGAGAATCCCACAATCCATACATCACTTTTTTGCGTTGAAAAAAAAAAACACTAAATTTTACCCCTGAGAAGGCACATGCACGAACAATATGTTTGTGTTCAAAGGAGTGCAATTCATCTCCTGTCAATGCATTCCATATTTTCCTGAAATATGTTATAGACACAAAAAAAAACAACCTTAATCCCAAGGAAGTTAGTGGTGTCCATACATCTCACTTATCCATCTTCTCTGAAAACATAATTACTCCCATAACATTGAGCTTTAAGCAAACAAGTCAATTCACTACCAGTGGCTAGTATAGTTACAAGACTATGGTTAGCTAAAGTCTTAAGTGAAACGCAACGCAAGGAACAACATACGCAGTGAAATCAGCAGAAGCTGAGGCAGCACGCATAGCATTTTTATCAAGGCTACAACTCCAAACTGCCCCCTTGTGTCCTTCAAAAGTCCCAATCCAGTCACCAGTCTCCCCATTCCTCAACATCGGGTTTGAATCTAAATATCAGAGAAGTCGAAGAGGTATTAGTTAAAGTTACAACAATGAGGGCAAGTCATCATTCTGATTCTCCATTAGATCAGCAAAAATATCAAAAATCAGACAATAGAGGATAAGAGGCAGCCAAAATCATTTCGCTAAAGCACATCGGAAATGCAATCATAATCCAGAATAGGCGCATTTCCACGTAATGATCATGGATCTTCAAATACCAATCGATCGAGACTGAATCATACCTTTACTAGCGCTAATGAGGAAGAATCCATCTGGAGTCACCGGACTATAAGCTACATCGACGACGGGACGAGAATGACCGTGGCACACTAACGGAGCCCCCATCTTGTTCTTGTCTATTCACTAAGAAGTCCTAATGAACAAAAATCTAATCAGTCAGACGATTTACTCGTTTGAGAGATAGTAATCGATAGATTTCTCTGCTTAATTTCTGGAGAAATTCAAAAGGAAAAGATACCAGAAAAATATGAATCGTCTACGATTCGCGACAAAATTGTGTTGAGGACCCAATTTGAATGGTTTGATCGATGCGAATGTATGACCTACCAATGGAAATCCCCTTGAAGAGGATCACACCCACGAGAAAAAATTAGAAAATTTGGAAAGAGAATAAAAAGTGAGAGACAGAAATGATAAAAAGAAAAGCCTTTTTTTTGGTTTTTTTTTTATGGCCTATACGCAGAGAAGAACTCGCGGAGACGACGATGGTAGTTACGCGTAAGGGCTTATATTTATTACTATTGATAAATGGCTTCATAATTTAGAACTAATTCCCTTATCAGTTCAGATTTTACAATATTTATTCAAGTGCCCCTGTAGAATACGAATCTTGAGCTACCGTTGGTGATTACGTGAGGATTGGGTGGTGTTATGTTACATTCAAATGAATTGCCTATTTATTTTTAAATTATTTTAATTTCAAACCGATTAAATGGCAAACTATTTCTTATATACTCCCTCTGTTTTTTATTAGTTAGATATTTTAGAAAAAAAATTTGTTTCTTTTTAGTTGATGTTTTAAGATTTTATGCAGAATTTATTGTACTTTTGGTATTTTTGACTTTTTAAATTCTGCAGATTGATTTGTGATTGGTTAAATTATTTTAGAATTTGTGATAAACTATATTTTGTTTAGAAAAAATAAAAAATTAATGATTTCTTAATATGTGTGAAATGCCTACAACATCAACTATAAAAAAAACAGAGGGAATATCTCTTATATAATAAAAACATAGCATTAACTTAAATATCGTGTCATATTGTTTGTTTTGGACTAGGTTGTATTATTACTAGGAAATATTATCATATAATATTTGTCACATAATTATATTCTGATAAAATTCGATAACTAATTAATTAAGTATTATTATCTAGATTAAATATTATTAATTAATTAATTATAATAGATTATCTCACCTACGAGATTATCATAATTATATCCTTATCCTACTAGATTATCATAATTATATCCTTATCCTACTAGATTATCATAATTATATCCTTATCCTAATCGATATTAATTAAAAACAATCTTCCTAATCTAAATAGGAAAACTAATAAATAACATCTATTTAAAACCCGACCCACCTAGAACAGTTATCATAATTCTCAAACGATTTGAAATTACGATTTGAATATCACAATTATCCCAATTATCACAACATTTATTTAACCATTTAAGATTTGATTTTTGTTGGTTTTAAAAAAATCTCTAACCAATTAAGATTTGAATTTTGTTTGTTAAAAATAAAATTTTAACCAATTAAGATTTGATTTTTGTTGGTTTAGAAAGATCAAATAAAATTTGATTTTTGCTGGTTTTAAAAATAAATGTTTAACTAATTAAGATTTGATTTTTGGTGGTTTTTTTTAAAATAAATCTTTTGTTGAGATTTTGATAAGAACCTTAATACG
>OVBA01006920.1:0-15867 GCA_900406435.1 Lepidium aucheri
AAACCTCTTAAACGCGAAGACTTTATCAAGATGAGGAGTTTGCTTGGAGTAACAAAATCAAGTTTAAGAGTGGATGTTGAATATAAAACTTGATTTTGGATCAAGTTTAATAATTGGACCAATTATCCAATAATTGGTTAGTGGTTCTAACCCAAAACTTAATCTAATTTCTAAAGCTCTCTAGAATCATCTTCCACCTCCTTAGAATAAAAATCTAGAAAGAAATATCTAGATAATTGTAATAAAATATTATTAGAAATCTCTAGATTTAGGATTAAAATATTTAAAATATTTTGTACTTTGGAGGTTATAAATACCTCCCTTCCCTTCCATTTCTGACAAAGTTGAAATCAAAAAATAAAAAATATTCTACAAAGTTTTTCCTCTCTAAAATATTCCCATTCTTCCATTTCCAAAAAATTTCCTCTCCCTTCCCAATTTTTCTCAAACACTTTCTCCATAATCTCTAAAATAGTTTCCTACCAACAGAGAGAAGATGGAACAGATATTTACTTAACTGCTTTGAAATTTTCTTCTGACTTGATAACTTAGGTTTTAGTCACTCTCTTTCATTAGTTGATGAACAATGTCATAAACAACTTTAGATAAAAACAAAAAACATGAAGTCTTTTAGTGTCAACCAATATGAAATCCTAAGTCTTTAAATTTTGTCTCTATTCTCATTTGACTTGGTCTTCGGGACATTTCCATCTCATCTTTATCCTTATCTCTCTCTCTTTCTCTATTTTTTTAAATCACTGTTCTTCTCAACACAAACATAACCCAAAAGACACTGTTACTGATCATACAAATCATGGACTCTACCCTCACTTCTTCTTGTTGTGTAAGAATTATTTTGGGGTCACAAATGTATAATTAATGTGTTAGGATCATATTTAAAGGAGTCAGAATTATGTGATACTATTCAGTTATTTCCAATTTGATGAAGGGTCAAATTAGAAATTAATTCTATACAAATAAAAGGTCTTGGTCCCCACAGCTACCCTAACAAGAAATTCAGAAAACGTTCTCTGCATCCCATCAACATGGATTTTAATCTATTCTGGGTTTGCTGTGGAAGAGCCATTACCAAAATCCAGATCATAAGCCATGGATCCAAAAGATACGCTTCCGCTTATGTTATTATTATTATTATTATTATTCAGAGACTGACATGTATTTGATTAAGAAATCATTAGGCATAGATTTAACAATTGGTATCAGAGCACCATGTTCAGTTTCTGTTTGATATTAAGGCTACTTTATATCAATAAATTCGAATTTATTCATATGAGAAATTCTGAAATTTAATCTAGATTAAAGAATTCTGGAATCTGTGGTTTTATGTTGTTTGTATAAAACATAAACATGTTTAGATCTTAGATTTAAGCCTAAAGTTTATAAATTTTTTGGATCTAATAATATTGCTCATAAAGTTATGTTTCTAAAAAACCTTTTCGAAAATTTAAGAGCAATTTTTGGATCATATTCGAAACTAAGGTTCATGTTCAATTGTATATTCGAAATTCAAGTTATTTTCGAACCTTTTGAGCAATTTAGGTGTTGTATTTTGGCTATGACGGCTGGAAAATTTAAAACACAAATTAAGGTTTCTGGACTGAAGACATGGGCAGTTTTAAATTCTTACAAACTGTCTTTAATGAAACGTGGTTTTGTGTTTTGAAATTGGGTTACAATTGGGCCATTAATTCTCGTGGGCCCAAGTTTATTAAAAGTTAAGCAAATTACAATTCCTTTGAAATGCTTCTCATATGATTCAAATCTAGGTTGTGCCGAAACTCAAGCATGTCAATAACCATTATGCTACGAATTTATTCTTGCATTTGGAGCCCCCAGACTTGTTAATATATGTTTGCGCAAGAATAATAATTAAGGTTTAAAATCAATAATAATTTTAATCGTGCAATTTCAATATTTGAATTGGATTGATTGATACATAATGTTGCCAAAGTAACCTTTCTTGTGGATATTTTTCCTAGAATAATATTAAATGTTATATGTGTATATATTCATGTGAATATTAAATCGATCCAAAAATAGGTTGTTGTTTGTCATGCATTATTGTCAATGTTTGATTATTACAACAAGAGTAATGTTAACATTTAATATTACTGTCCAAAGACTTGCTGTTAATGTTGCACTTGGTATCTTCACTAGCGGCCCTGACCTAAAGCTGGTAAAGCTTGTGCTATAGGCATCAAATTATATTATCAATTTAAGGGCATCAAAGTCATGCAATCTTTATATAGTGTAGTGGTTATATATGTCTTTCAGTATGGAATGTGCTATGTTCGATACCCATCAATGCATTGTTTTGTAATTTTTTAAAAACTGTTTATTACTACATAGGTTATGGGGGATCAAACTTTTGTTTTGCTTTGGGCATGGATTCATATTGGGCCGGCCCTAGGTATCTTGAGATGGGTTGTACAATTGGTTATTTTATTATTGTTTTATTTTGGTTTAGTAGTGAGTTACTAATAAAAGATTCTTCTCTTTGATTGCAGTATCTGCAAACTTAGGTACAATTCCAACACTTAACGGTTCCAATTATAAGGAATGGAAAAGTAAAGTTAAGATTGTGGTTGGGTATATGGATCGTGTCCTTGCGTCAAGGATGGAACAACCTACTCCTCATACAGATGACAACTTTCCTGAGTATAAGGCGGTTTATAAGAAGTGGGAGCGTTCCAATCGCATTGGTTTAATGATCATTTTGGATACCATTCCAGAAACCTCTAGAGGTGCTGAGGAGATCAAATATCTCAAACAGCTCTTTGCTGAGATGGACTTGTGTTTTGCGAGTAGCAATAAAGCATAAATAAGTACGCTTTTGTGTCGCTTTAGTACCATGAGGTATCACAGTAAAGGAAACATAAGGGAGTACATTTTGGAAATGTCCAACATTGTTTCAAAGCTTAAGACTCTCAAGATTGAGCTTCAGGAAGATGTGTTCATATTCTTTGTCTTAAACTCTCTTCTTCCTCAATTTAATCAAGTGAAATCCAGTTACAACACACAGAAGGAGAAATGGTCTCTTAATGAGCTCATTTCGTATTGTGTGAATGAGGAGGATATAATGAAACAAGAAAGGTCTGAAAGTGTTCATATTGTTCACATCTCTAAGGGTCAGGGAAAAAAAAGGAAAATTGAGGTCGTTAAGAATGATGTTGCTTAAGGTCCAACTCAAAAGAATCAGACTAAGGCTGAAGATAACTGTTTCTTTTGTAAGAAAGTTGGACATATGAAGAAGGACTGCCAAAGTATCAAGCATGACGTGTAAAGAAACATAGTTCCTTTGTTGTGGTCTGTTCTGAGGTGAACTTAATTGAAGTACCCACAAACACTTGGTGGTTAGATACAGCTGCAACTACTAACATCAGTGTTTCATTGTAGGATTGCTTGAGCTACCAAAAACCAACTGATGCTGAAAGACGCATTCATGTAGCTGATGGTTTTGCGATGGATGTGGAGGCAATTGTGCATTTTAGATTTTTTTTCAGTACTGGTTGTTATTTGGATTTGAAAGACACTTTTGTTGCATCGTCTTTAGACGTAATTTGGTTTCTAGTCCTTATTTAGACAGATCTGGTTATTCTTATCTATTTGGGAATGGAAAAACTACTTTGTCTTTAATTCAGTTATAATTGAAATTGGTACACTTATAGATAATCACAATTTTTATATGTTTGACACTGTGGAGTTTCATATGAAAACTTAAGTGTTGAATCAAGGGGTACTAAGTGAAAGTTCGAAGATGAAAATTCAGGAACTTTGTGGCACAAACGCTTAGGTCACATTTATAGAAATAGAATTGAACGACTTGTCTCAGATGGTATATTGAGTTCTGTTGACTTCACAAAGTGTGATGTCTGTGTGGCTTGCATTAAAGGAAAACAGACTAAGTATAAGAAATTGGGTGCATTTAGAGCTAAAGAAGTCCTTGAGTTGATATATATAGACATTTGTGGACCTTTCCCTACGACATCTTGAAATGGTCAGCAATACTTCATATCTTTCATATATGACTACTCTAAATATGCATACTTGTTTCTTATTCATGAAAAGTCAGAGTCTTTAGACGTGTTAAAGAAGTTTAAGGCTGAAGTTGAGAATCAACTCAACCAAAGGATAAAGTTTGTTAGATCTGACCGTGGTGGAGAATATTACAGTCGGTATGACGGTTTAGGTGAACAACGTCCATGACCATTTGCCAGATACCTAGAAGAGTGCGGTATCATCCCAAAATATACCATGTCTGGGTCTCCCAGTATGAATGGTGTATCAGAAAGACAAAATCGTACTTGTAAGGATATGGTAAGGAGTATGATCAGTCATTCCACCTTACCTGAATCACTCTGGGGAGAGGTACTAAAGACTGAAGCTTACATTCTTAATCGGGTACCAACTAAGGCAACTGAAAAAACACCTTATGAGCTTTGGACTGGGAGTAAACCTAGTTTAAAGCACTTTCACATATAGGGATGTCCAGTTGAGGCTAGGCCTTACAAGCCATTTGAGAAAAGGTTGGACTCCAGAACTGTGAGCAGTTACTTTATTGGTTATTCTGAGCGGTCTCAGGGTAATAAGTTTTATGATCCCACACAAAAGAACATTTTTGAGATGGGAACAACCACGTTCTTTGAGGATAATGAATCTGGGGGCGAGAAGTGAAGTTAGAGACATCATTTTTGAAGAAGAATCGGATTCAGGTTATAGACCGGTTCATATAGCTGCTTTTGATAAAGCAATTTTGGAACCTCAAGTTGATATTGAAGCTCTTCCTCAAAATCATGATGATGCTAAAAGTCAAATTCAAGATCCTCAAGAACCAGTGCATCAAGAATAAATACCGGTGCATCAAGAACAAGTGTCAATGCATCAGAAGCAAGTGCCTTTGCGGCGATCTGCTAGAGAAAGAGAAGTGCTATTCCAGATGATTATATAGTATTTCTTATGGAACAAGAGGAAAATCAAACCCAATTGGAGGATGATCCTATCAACTTCCTTGAGGCCATGGGTAGTTCCAATTAAGATAAGTGGGTCAAAGCTAGTAAAGAAGAGTGTCAGCCAATACTAGACAATTACGTTTGGGACATTGTCCAATTACCAGAAGGTGTAAAACCTATTGCCTGCAAATGGATATTTAAAACCAAAATGGACTCAAGTGGTAATGTGGAAAGGTATAAGGTTCGTCTAGTAGCTAAAGGCTATACTCTGAAAGAAGGGATTGACTATAAAGAAACCTTTTCTCTAGTTTCATCAAATGATTCTTTTAGGATAATCATGGCTCTTGTTGCACATTATGACTTAGAGCTTCATCAGATGGATGTTAAGACAACATTTCTCAATGGAAACATTGACGAGACAATCTAGATGGAGCAACCGAAAAACTTTGTGATAGGTGATCCAACGAATATGTTTTGCCAATTAAATAAATCCATTTATGGGCTTAAACAAGATTCTCGTCAATGGTACCACAAGTTTCATGAGGTAATCACCTCTTTCGGTTTTGAGGTGAATTTTGTTGAAGATTGTGTGTATTACAAGTTCAGTGGGAGTAAGTGCATCTTCCTGGTATCTTATGTTGATGACATACTACTAGCCAGTAACAATATTGGCATGTTGCATGAGACCAAGAAATTTCTTAAGGAGAAATTTGAGATGAAAGATCTTGGTGATGCATCCTTTGTATTAGGAATCCAGCTTCATCAAGATCGTAGTCGAGGTATTCTAGGGTTATCACAAAAGGCCTATATTGATAGAGTATTAAAGAGATTTGGCATGCAGGATTTCAAACCAGGAAATACACAAATCTCTAAGGGAGACAAATTTAGTCTCAAATAGTGCCTTTAAGGAAATCTGGAAATTTAGGAGATGCAGAAGATTTCTTATGCCTCGACAATAGGAAGTCTAATGTATGCTCAAGTTTGTACGCGTCTGGATTTAGCGTACATTGTTGGAGTTTTGGGCATATACTTAAGTAATCCAGGTTTGGACCATTGGAAAGCAGCCAAAAGGGTCATGAGGTACCTCTAGAGAATAAAGGACTATATGCTCACATATCGGAGATCAGATAACTTAGAGATCACTGGATATTCTGATTCTGATTTTGCTGGATGTCAAGATAGTAGAAATTCCACTTCAGAATATGTTTATCTGTTGGCTGGTAGAGCTATTGCTTGGCGTAGTGTGAAACAATCACTTGTAGCTTCCTCCACAATGGCGGCAGAATTTGTAGCAATTTTTGAGGCATCCAATCAGGGACTTTGGCTCAGGAGTTTTATCACTAGGCTGTGAATTATTGAGGGAATTGAAGACCACTCAAGTTATACTGTGATAATAAATCAATTGTTTTGTACTCCAACAAAATTAGGAGCGTGACAAAGTCCAAGTTTATCGAGATTAAGTTTCTCGTTGTTCATGAGAAGGTATAAAATGGAGAGATTTCCATAGAATACTTAGGGACAAACTCCATGATAGGAGATCCTCTTACAAAAGGTAATATACCAAAGGTCTTTCATGAGCATACTGCTCGAATGGGTGTTACAATGTTTGAGAATCATTTGGTTTAGTGTTAGTTTTTCATTTGGTTTTTGGTTTTATGTTTTAGTTGTGTTTATGCACATTTCATTTTCTGATCAGAAATAAAGTATTCAGTTTACTCTTTTGAACAATAAAGTTAAAAGATCTCAATAAGGTAGGAATAGTTGAAAATTGACATGTACTAAGTAATTTTCATGTGATTTTCATGCCACACCTTTGGTGATTGACCTATGTTATTAGGCTGTATTGACTTCAGTGACCATGGAAGGTTTAGTTATTTTTATTATAACGAAGACCGCTATGATCCTATGTTGTTATAGTCAATAGACAAGATTGCTTAGACTCAACAATATAATGACAATTTTGAGCTCATAAAGTCTATCACATTTTCAGGATACATATGTGACACAGTGGGAAATTGTAAGAATTATTTTGGGGTCACAAATGTATTATTAATATGTTAGGATCATTATTTAAAGGAGTCAAAATTATGTGGTACCATTCAATAATTTCTAATTTGATGAAGGGCTGAATTAGAAATTAATTCTATATAAATAGAAGGTCTTGGTCCCCACAGCTATCCTAACAAGAAATTCAGAAAATATTCTCTGCATCCCATCAACAGAGACCTTAAGCTATTCTGGGTTTGCTATGGAAGAGCCATTACCAAAATTCATATCATAAGCCATGGATCCAAAGGCACGATTCTGCTTATGTTATTATTATTATTATTATTCAGAGACTAACATGTATTTGATTAAAAAATCATAAGGCATAAATCTAACACTTTGGTGTTTTCCTTTCTAACCTTCTTAGTTCACTCTCTTCCTTGTGCTTCAAGTAATCCTGAATGGTATGAGACTCTGTTTCAGTATGGGAACATAACCGCTGGTTTCCCATTATGGGGAGGAAATCATAAGAAACATTGCAATCATCCGTCGTTATAGCTTCATTGCATCAATGACATCACATATCTATCCATCTCACATCAAGACTTCAATGTTTTACAAATAAATCAAGCATCTAACACTCTTATACTTGCTAGAAAAGACCACCTCGAATCATTTTTCTCCTCCCTGTTCATCAACATAGTCTTTCCTATAGACATTTTTAAGCTTTTGCCAAACTACAAGAGCCTCACCATATACCGTTGTTTCAATTTTCCTCGTTACTTTTCGAATGATACATGTCCTGATTTCGGGTCATTTTCTCATAACCTGGAAAATCCCAATAGCTGCCATCAAAGATTTGAGATAAACGTTCCAAACAGCTTCTTTCCAAAAGAGAAAAAGTTGAATTTGACACATTTGGAAACTGTTCTAAGAGAAGGATTTGAGGTGAATGTAAAGATCAATGAGGATGACTGTGAAGAATATCATCTTCTCATGAATTATGTAAGGGAAATTTGTATGAAATGCCATTTTAATTATTTGAAATGTCATTTTTTTGAACCTTACACAAAATACCATCTTTTGTATTTCATTTTTTCAGAGACCTCTTTTTGTGGTATTGAATTGTAACATTTTTTTCCATGATAGACCGTATAAATGTCTATTGTAGACAACCCTGCATGTTACGTCCATGGTAGACCATATAGATGTCCACTGTAAATAGCAAATGTTTGTCCACTGTAAATTGCAATATATGTCCGTGATAGACAGTATTAATGTCCACCATGGATAATACTCTATAATAGATCCTTACACAACATTAACTATTTTATCAAAAAGGGCATTTCGCATAAAATTCGTAAAAGATGGCATTTCAAGTAATTTAAAACATAAAAGAAATATTTTGTACAATTATTTCATTATGTAAATACAACAAAACTTTGCCATTAGGAGCTAAGTGTGGTCCAATCCATCCACCAACTCGTAAGTTTCTTATGCATCACTATAATTTTCTATCCATTTTCTTTAACATCTCATGCTGAAGTGAAGAATCCTAAGATTTATGAAGCATAAGCAGGCGTTATTTATTAACTTTTAGCTATCTTTCTAAGTTATATATGTTCGATCTTTCTTTGCTATTTTTCACACTTTAAGACACAGTTTGCTTAAATAATAAAAAGGTGAAAAAAAATATTAACTTGATTTCTTATCAACTTTCTCATCTCTCCATCAAATTTGCATTGATGCGACATTTGATCACTAATTAAATTTTCTTCTTCCACATATTGTCAGTTTCCGCATTCAATGGGTTTACTCCACTCTTCATTTTTCTGAAATTTCTTTAGATTCTTAGTAGTTGTGACTGATTGCTATATCTTATGTATTAAAGTGGGAGACACTTTAATTTTGGATGTGTTATAAACTTTACGATAAATTTAACCTGTGGTTTATAACCGCCCTTAGCAATAGGTTTAAAGTAGGTTTTGTTATAAACGTTTATATAAAAATTTGAAAGTAATAGAGATTTAATAAAAAAGTATAAAAAATGTAAGATTGTAAACGTTACAACAACAAAAAATATTGGTATTTTAAGAATGGACATGTTAAAGGAAGTAAAATAAAATTGGATTATAATTTTTAAAATTTTTATTATAAGAAATACCCCTTTTCTAAATCTTATGGATTCTACACTTTTTTACTATTCTCTCTCCACTTAAATGAAGAAATTGCCCTTGCTTATTCTAAAGACACAAAACCCTTCTCTATGGTTTCTTTCTTCTCCAACTTCTTTCTCTCTCGTCCACAACTATTCATCATCTCTCACACAACACTAACTACTATAGTGTAAATCTCTATTCATCTTCATCTCTTCATCTTCTTTCTCGTAAAACTCGGTTGATTTTGTGTTCTAATTACGAGTTTTGTCTCTCAATTCCTAGTGCAGTTTTCTTTATTATCTTGTTGAATGCTTTAGATTCTGGTTATTTCTTATCATCCATTGTTGATATTTCATATATTCTTCAAATAGCTTACCCATCATATATTTATCAAACTTGATATGAAATATAACTAATGAATGGACAAATAAATAAATGATGTCCTCAATTGATATGTCACGAGCTGAAAATATGAACACAAATAATGTCTACAACTAAAATATGTCCACACATGATATCCACAACTGAAATATGTCCATATATCTTGTCCACAACTAAACTATATCTATAAATGATTTCCAGACTGAAACATGTCCATAAAATGATGTCAACAACTGAAACATGACCATAAAATGATGTCCACAACTTAAAATATGTAAAAGCCCACCCGCAACACTTCTCTTTCCCGACAACACTCTTGCCAACACTATCATTACGCCAAGGTTAATTCCAACTCTTCAAATATACCCACTTTCACCAAAAGGTGCATTCCCCAGAATATTTCAGATTGTGCTTATTTCTTAAATTTCAAACTCAAAAAGAGTATATCCCATAAAACTCACAAGAAGTAATATATAGGTGTTATTCAAAAAATGAGGGTTATCGTATACAATAGTAAATCTCTAATGGTATATACCAAATTTATTTCAAAACATATTTTGTGGTGTCGAATATAATAGGCATTATATAATATGCATATTAATTTATATGTGGTTAATAGTTTAGGAACATTTGATTATAAGATATATTTAATCTTGTTTGTTATATTGTGATCTAAATATGGAAGACTATTATATATTAGAACATATAGGTGATCTAAATATGATTTTATTGTAGAAATAGTTATCATTTCTATCCACTTTTCAATTGAAATTGTCTAAAATAAACAATGCATGTCTTTCATCAAATCTACCATCTTTTCTATTTTTGGCTCATTGTCATTTACGCTTTTCTCCCTGCCGTTTCTTCTGTTACCATTTTATGCATCATTTTTCTCTCACCTCAACTCTGACATCATTATTCTTCCCATTTTTGTTTGCTATTTTTTCTTCTCAAACTATCTTTAAATTCGAAAGGAGAAATAGCTAAATTTTCATATGGACATTCATATATGTAATATTCAGACATAGACATTCATAATGTATATTTGTAATGTATGTTTTCTTTTAGACTATCCTTTACGTTGTTAATGTATCTTTTTTGTAGCCTCCTCTTGAGAGATATTCATATATGTAACATTCAGACATGGACATTTATAATGTATGTTTTCTATTTTCAATCTTGTTTGTTACATCGTGCATATTGGACATACACAAATTTATTCATCACTCTGTTTATGTCCATATGGACATTGACTCTCTTATGAATTCCCTCCATTTCAGTTATGGACATGAACATATTTATCACTAACAAATATCCCTAAGGACAAATATCTCATCTACGGACATAGACATTTATATTATGTATGTTTACTATTATTATTTTTGTTTGTTATATTGTTCACAGACATAGATAACTTTATACATCACTTTGTATTCTATCTATTTGGACATTGACTCTTTTAGGAATGCCCTCCATTTCATCTATAGACATAATCTTTTTTATATATTGTACATGGACATAAAAAAAATTATAAATCCCTTGCTATTTTGTCTATATGGACATTGACTATCTTAGAAATCCTCTCGATGTCATATATGGGCATAGACATATTTTCACTATCAAATGCCCTAAGGGCATTATCTTTATATCTCATCCACATACATAGAAAAATTTATACTTTTTAATGGCCGTGGACATAGTTATCACTAAGAAATGCCATAAGGACAAATATCTTTTTATTTCATTTCACGGACAAAAACATTTATACAATGTATCTTTCATATTATCTATCTTGTTTGTTATATTGTACATATACATAAATAAATTAATACATCCCTTTCTATTCTTTCTATACGGACATTAACTCTTTTAGGAATCCCCTTAATTTTATTTATGGACATGGACATCTAATTATCTATGTCCATATACTGATATGTCTATATCCATAACATGATACATATGTTGTTCAGGTTCATACATAGACAACAACTTTGCTGGTTGTTATATTGTCCATGTCCATACAAACAGTAACATATGGACATGGACTTGTATATTGTTTATAGATTGTAAATTAACAATACGATGTATTAACAATTGTGAATGGAAAAACTTTTAACAACAACAACTATTTTATTCAACTATATTAACAACATTAACAATATAGTCAACTATATTTATCCACCATAATAACAAAAGTTGGTATTCTAGACTCGACAGAACCAAAACCCTACTACATATGTCCTTGTCTACATGTTTATATAACAACTCTGAAATCCGCTTGTCCATGTCTTTTTCTTCTTCTTTGTGTTACAAGAAACCCTAAGCAATCCAAGCAAGGGACCTCTTTCACCAAATACAATAAAAAAAAATCCATACTCTAACATCTACTACTTGTCCATGTATTTCACTTTCCTCCCCAAAATTTACTATTTTAGTGCTAAATTGTTCAACCCATTTCCTACATTTTGACTTAAACCTTTGTTATCGGTCAAAATTTTACCTTTTCTCTGCCGATTCCCTTGTTACAATTTCCAATATCCTTTCTCAGTCAATTTCTTAAACCTTTTATTAAAATTTTTACTACAGATTTTTAATTACTCTTCAACACTCTCACTTTGTCAAATCGAAACTCTCGTTATAACCAAAGTTCTCTTTCTTCTTTGGTCAATTTAGATATGCCCGTTTATTTGTCAAACTCGTGGTCAGACCTTAACCTATCTCATCACGCGTGTATAAGAGAAGGACAATATTATCATTTCAGAACAACTCCTGGGTATGGGCAACAAGGTCTTCAAAAGTGGGTTGTTATCATTATTAAGTTTTGGTTTTGGGTAGTTTAGATAAAAATTTCCACTTTTCAATTGAAATTGTCTAAAATAGTTATCATTATTAATTATCATTTCTACCCGCTTTTCAATTGAAATTGTCTAATATGAACAATGCATGTCTTTCTCATCAATGTTTTTTTTATTTTTGGCTCATTGTCATTTACGCTTTTCTCCCGGCCCATTTCTTCTATTTTCCTTTTATGCATCACTTTTCTCTCACCTCAACTCTCACATCATTATTCTTCCACTTTCTTATTTGTTTGTTATTTTTTTCAAACTATCTTTAAATTCGAAAGGAGAAATAGCTAAATTTTTAATATGGACATTCATATATGTAATATTTGAACATAGACATTTATAATGTATGTTTATAATGTATGTTTTCTTTTAGACTATCCTCTGAGTTTTTAATGTACCCTTTTTGTAGCCTCCCCTCGAGAAATATTCATATATGTAACATTCGGACATGGACATTTATAATGTATGTTTCCTATTATCAATGTTGTTTGTTACATTGTGCATATTGGACATACACAAATTTATTTATCACTCTGTTTTAGTCCATATGTACATTGACTCTCTTATGAATTCCCTCCATTTCATTTTGTGGACATGGACATTATTTATCACTAACAAATGCCCCTAAGGACAAACATCTCATCTACGGACAAAGACATTTATATTATGTATGTTTACAATTATCATTCTTGTTTGTTATATTGTTCACGTACATAGACAACTTTATACATCACTTCGTATTGTCTATGTCGACATTGACTCTCTTAGGAGTCCCCTCCATTTCATCCATAGACATAGACATCTATATAATGTATGTTTCCTATTATCAATCTTTTTTATATATTGTACATGGACATAAACCTACATTCAGACATAAAAGAAATACCCCGCACTTCTCGTGTACTGATGTATTATGCAGAAGAAATAAATGTGGATTCATACCATTGAGACTGAATAACATCTTAAGCAGAATATCTTATCACTAATAATAAAGGTCTGAAAAGGTACAGTTACTTAGCAACAACGAGAGCATTGGAGTTCTTAGGTAAATAGAAACATAGCTAACCCAGGAAGAATTTAAAGTCGTTACATCCGAACCTTTTATTCGTCTTCACTGAGTGTTATTTAACTTTTTTCTTCCATGTCAGTTACCTATATCACAAAAGAAAAATCTGCATTTTTATTCAACACATACCAAGCAACCACTACAATACAAACTCTTATAGCACAGTTTACCTTCCTGTGTGATAGAGATCGCTTCATGAGTTCTTTCTGGATAGTCGATCTCGATGCCGTTAGGTAAACAAATTATAACATCAAAGCCAGAACTCCCTTTGCATTTGAACATGAGTACGTAACATGTAGTTATGGAATGAATTCTTGCAAATTCGCTCCATCAATCTTTAAACCAGATCTCATTATCTACTCGCTTCACTCATATTGAAGTTGTGTGTCCTGATGGTGTTTCCAAATTATGGTGTGATACAAGGTTAAATATATCAATATAACATCTCGTACGTATTGTATTGATGTAGCACTTAAGGATCGAATCCACGAGGACCAATGGTTACACTATCAATCTTTATACAAAACTTAAGCTAAGACAATTCAAATAGTGATGAAAACAAAACAAAACTAATAACAATGTGAAAACAAATAAATAAAGGCATCAGGCATCAGGAATTCATCAGGATGTAGGGAATCAAAATCTGGAAACTATTCAGGGCATGCTTCAAACCAATTCTCGACTTAAATATAGAATTCTAGCAAACCCACTATCGTGGTGCCTACTACTCTGTTTATCATTCTGGTGCTCCTAACTGTCATTGGTCCTAGAGATGTAAACAAGCATTATCGATTGGGTCTAATATGTCCACAACTAGCCTTAATATCAACTATCGTTGGTTAAAGACTAGTTGCTCATCTAAGCTAGTTCAGGCATCCAACAAGCTTTTGGAGAGTTAAACAACCTAAGATCATAGACTAGGTGGTCAGTCTAACCTAAGCAATAAACTCAGTCTTAGATGGAGAATACACAAGATCTAACCCTATTTGTTTCTAATTCATTGAATCCCTAAATCCCTAGAAATCCCTAAACCTGATTGGTAAACTACTCAGACATGATAGAAAATAAGCAAACAAAGAAGAAGAATAGAAACATAAATAATAAACTGAATTAAATAGAAATAGGGTTCAAAAATCTTCTCTAATGGTGTTGTGGAAGATAGAGATTTTCTCCCTTAAAGGTCACAAAAGTGACTGCTGAAAATAATGATAGGATTGTCCTTCTAAAACGTGGCTAGACCTAGTTTTTATAAGGGAAAATCGTTTCTGGTACAAAATAGGTTAAACCGGGTGAAATATGGAAATTTGAGGGTTTTCTCGGGAAACACAGCTTGATCGGTCGATCAGAGGGTTGATCGATCGATCAAGGGGTAGAGTGGTCGATTAACCGATCGAGCGCTACTTCTGGTGGCATCTGAATGACATGCCTTCGGTAAAATCATCATATCTTCCTAATCGCTTGTCCGATTGACCTCAAACGACCTCCATATGAAAGCTAATTCACTTGGATATCTTGTGTCCAAATTTCAGCTCGATCCAACGGTGGAAATTCTTTCAATGAATCCAAACTTCTGAAGTTTCTGCAGAATTCTGCATTCTTTATGCTTGTTTTCTCTCAAAACACCTTATCTTCTCTAAATGTATCCTATGACCTGAAAAGATTTTAAAACATACTAAAAGACTCTAAAACATATACTTTGACTCAATAGAACTATGGAAAACAAGGGTTAGAAACCGATAAAAATACCATATATCATGGTGTAGTGTCAAATCTCACATGCAAACCGGAACTTTGAACCTTATATAGTATGCGAGCTACTAAGGATCAAAAATTATTACTTTAAAATAAAAAAGGACTTTTGTTTACCATCATTTCGTTCCAGCGACTGGGTGACAAATAAAATATCATAAATTTCTTCCCGAACATAACTAATCTCTGTCTTCCATAGATGCGGCCATGTTTTTCTCTGCGGAATTTGAAATCTTTTCTTTTGTCTAAAACTAGGATAGAAATAAAGGTGATGTACGTATAACAAGCACAAAAGGTTCTTATCCTTTGCCGTAAATGATTATTGTATGCCAGATTTTTTATTTTTAAAAATATTTGTTGCGGTTCCCGAAGTTATTTTTTGGTTTACAATTTAAGTTACAAAGACAACATTTTATATTTATTTATTTATTTATGTGTATCAATTTACAATATGTGTTTTTTTTGGGCTTTAAGCCCATTCAAATGACAAATTTTTTGCTTATTAGTTGAAAATATTGGCTTTGACTCGCTCTAGTTTTTGTAGTAGATTTTGGTTTTTGTTTTTGCAAAAACTAAATTTTGGCCAATCAAATTTTTGCAAAAGTAGTTTCCCTAAAAATTAGATTTTATTAGTTTTTCTCAAATCTTGATCGAGTGTTTCTTTCTATTTTATTTTTTATTTTTCATTTTTTATTTAATTAACTAATATA
>OVBA01006921.1:0-15867 GCA_900406435.1 Lepidium aucheri
GAGTTCCTTAAGGGAATCTTCTCGTTAGTCTTTTCTTTCTTTGCTTGAGGATAAGCAAGAAGCTAAGTCTGGGAGAATTGATATACCTCTATTTTACTAGTTTTAAGCTCATTAACATGCGTACTTTTAGGGGTTATGTCTGTTTTGTGTCACTTTCAGGTGGAAAACATAGGAACTTGGATTATTGGCATTGGAGTCTCGTTTGTATGGTTTTGGAGCATTACATGAAGTTTCACGGAAAAGGCCTATGATTGATCAATCAACATCTTGAGCGATCAATCAAGCCTTCTTACCAGAACATCGCTCAACCTCACGATCGACCTAACGTATTGGAAGATCGATCACACAAGTCAGCGATCGATCGATCAACACCTTGATCGATTGATCAAGAGCACCAAAGAAAATACCTAATTTTCATTTTTTGCACCTAGATCTCAAGACATATAAATACATCTATGTTCTATTTCTTTTACACATTGCTCATTATTCACAGAGAACTTTAGAGTTATTCAGTAAGCTAGAGAGAGAGAGAATTCAACATTGAGAAGAATCTCTAAACTCCCTTTTTATATTTTTATGCAATTCAAGTTTATTTTCATCATGTCTTTTGTTTCAATTTCAATTATGTCTGAGTAGTTAATTAATCAGGTTTAGGGTTTCTAGGGATTTAGGAATCAATGATTAGTGACAAATAAAATCGAATCTAATAAGAGTATTCTCAATCTAATTCTTGTGCCTAATGCTTAGAATAGCCTCATCAACTGATCTATGAATCTAGGTTGTTAGCTCTCCAAAATTTTGCTAGGAATATGAACTAGATTAGATGAGTAATCAATCCTTGACCGCGATAGCTGATGTTTAGGTTGAATGTGGATGGTTGAACCTACTTGTTTAATGCCTATTCAAAATTTGGAACCAACGATAGTTAGGACCTCTAAATTGTCAAGTAGAGTTTCGAATACTACGTGAGTTGGCTTGTTATACCATTCTGTTCAAGTCAAGAATTGAGCTTAAATAATACTCTGAATAGTTTCCCTAGTTAGATTTCTACTTCCCGATGAATACCCTATGCTTGGTGCCTTTTATTATTGAGTTTACATGGTTTAAGTTGCTAGTTATTCTCTTGAATATGATTAGTATACCTTGAGAAATATAATAAATAATTGAAAGTGCAATACTTGGTTCTTTTTGGATACAATCCCTAAGAACTACTACTTCATTGCTTTGCACTTGCAGTAGATAGCTTTGGGTTAAAACCTGACCCACATCAATGTACATGGAAAAAGAATTTCTATTCTTCTAGTTCTTAGTCCTAAGCATCCAAAGTGGTCACTCGACGTATTTGTGCAACCTCTGATTCACGAGGTAAAATAGTTATGGACTCATGGTGTTCGAGCATATGATTGCTCATCCCAAAAATTTTTTACAATGAAGGTGGTGCTTATATGGACAATAAGTGACTTTGCTGCCTACGGAATGTTATCAGGGAGGACAACGCATGGGAGATTGGCTTGTCCTTATTGTCGTGGGAGGACATATGCATTTCAACTGAAGTATGGGAGGAAGACGTGTTGGTTTGATTGTCATCGCCGATTTCTTTCATTGAACCACCCGTACTGACAAAACACGACCTTGCTTAGGAGCAAAAGTGAAGGTACGGGATCCCCCACCACCGTATCTATCCGGAGAACAAATTAAAGTAAAAATTGATTATTATGGTACTCTAGAACTATTCTCCACAGAGGTAATTGGCATGTCCTAAGTAATATGTCGGATGATGATGGACAACATTACAACTAGCATAAAAAGAGTATATTTTAGGAGCTATCATATTGGAAAGATTTGCTCATTCAACATATTTTGGATGTAATGCATATCGAGAAGAACTTTTTTGAGAATATCATGCATACAATACTGAACAAGAAGGAAGGATTAAAGATAACAAAAATCACGGTTAGGCTTGCCAGCTGTTTGTGTTAGAAGTGAGCTGCATATCAAAAACGATGGCAAAATTCCATTTCCCATATTTAGGTTGTGATCAGAAGCAAAAACAGCGTTATTCAGTTGGGTGTCATCAGAAGTGAAGTTTCCTGATGGATATGTTTTGAATCTCTCTAGATGTGTTGAGCAAGGGCAAAAGT
This sequence comes from Lepidium aucheri, assembly GCA_900406435.1. Classification (NCBI taxonomy): domain Eukaryota; kingdom Viridiplantae; phylum Streptophyta; class Magnoliopsida; order Brassicales; family Brassicaceae; genus Lepidium; species Lepidium aucheri. The sequence goes on from OVBA01006921.1 coordinate 2,142, forward strand.
TTACATGGATGAAGAGTCATGACTGTCATGTATTCATGCAGCGGCTATTACCATTTGTTTTGGCCGAGTTACTTCCAAAAAATGTTCATGAAGCACTTACATGTAATAATTTTTACCTAATTAAGTATTAATTAAATAATGAATATATATATATATCACTATATATGTGCTTTATATACTGTAGGTATTAGAGCCTTTTTTCAAGATTTGAGTGCATGAACACTCACAGAAGAAGGTTTCGAACAACTTTCAGCGAATATTCCGATCTTATTGTGCAACTTAGAAACAATATTTCCTCCTTTTTTCTTTGATGTTATGGAACATCTCCAAGTGCATCGTCCTCATGAAGCATTACTTGCTGGTCCTGTTCATTTTCTATGGATGTACCCATTTGAGCGGTTTACGAAAAATTTGAAAGGCAAAGCAAAGAATTTGGCAAAACTTGAAGGGTCAATTATCGCTGGTAGTCTGACAGAAGAAACCTCTCACTTCACATTGTACTACTTTCCACCCACTGTTCACACACAAAAAAGAGCAAGATATGATGGTGTCATGTCCCCAACTTATGCAGAAGAAGAAGTTCCTCATATCTTCTCCTCTAATAGTCGTCTCAGTGGGAAATTGAAAGAAGTTTGGTGGAGTAGTCACGAGAACTGTCACGCGGCACACACATATATACTTCTGAATTGTACCAAAGTGATCATGTTTGAAAGGTATATATATGTAAATTAATTGTATATTTTTTAATTTATGTGTCTATTTTTACTTAATTAACATATATCTATACGTTCAGTTTATTTGTAAGTCAGGTAAAAGAAACTACTGAAGGAATTTCAGAGGTTAAAGTATTTAAACGGAAAGATATGCACTTTGCACCCTGGTTGAATGGCCAAGTGAGAATTGATTATTCAATTATGAGAATTCTAATTAAATTATTAATTAACATTTAGTATAAGGAAATAAATTATGTTTAAATTAACCATCTATGTTGGTTGACTATGATGATTCATTTTATCTACCATGGTTTCATGGTTTCATAATTTGATTAAAGGTCCAATTGCTAAGATAACAATGGCACCCATGTATTTTCACCAGAGGATACACATTTCATACATTTAAATACGGTAAAAGGCGGGCAACTGCCAATTGGAGCGTATGTGTAAAGGGTGAAACAGATTTCTATGGGATCTTACAAGAAATTATTGAAGTGCAATTTGAAGGATTAATTGGGCTGAAATGTGTGCTCTTCAAATGTGACTAGTTTGATCTCGTAGTTGACAGAGGTGTTTGATACAACAAATTTGGAGTTGTGGATGTAAACGCAAGGAGAAGATACAACAAATTTGAGCCTCTCATTTTAGCATCCCAAGCAAAGCAAGTTAGCTTCATTTCATATCCTAAGATCAAAAAATCCGGAATCACTTGGTTAGCGGCTATTAAAATCATTCCCCATGGTCAAATATTAGAGGTGGAGATATACCCTTACAAAAAGAATCATGTCCAGATATACAGGCACCCGATCAAACTATAGAGGAGATTGTACTAATTGATCTGCAAAACCGAGAATATGAAGATATCCCTCATGATGACAACGATGGTGATCGTGATGAATTTGATGAAAGTGATGATGACGGTAGTGGAGATGATAGTAATTGATAAAGGATTTGATTAACTATGTATAAAAACATTATTTTCATGTATTAATTATGAAAAATTATAAGACAAACCTTTTTCGACGTTCTTATTCTAATTAGCATCACAAGCAGAGCAAGTTATCTATGCGTTATACATTACACAATAAGATCACAATATTATGTTATACGTTATAAGACAAACCTTATACAAAACCTAATTAGAATCATCACTATACGACGACATTACAACGAATTCGTCGTAAAGACGATGCTAAGTGTACGACATCGTATAGGTAGCGTTATTTTTACAATGAATTCGTCATAAGGGCATCATTCTATTAGCGTCATTTTTACGATGTATGCTAAGCATCGTCTTTACGATAAATTTTTCGTAAAGACATTGTCTTATTGATCACGCCTTTATGAAAGATTCGTCGTGAAGACGTTGTAAAGACTGTTTCGTCGTAAATTAGTTGTAAATTTACTATGTCTTTACAACAACAAAAATTTCTATATATATAACCCACGAGTTCCCTTCCTCCTCGCTCATTAACAACTCTTTCCTTTCTCTCTCAAAGGTTCGTCTCTCTTCCCTCTCTATATTTTTTTAGGTTGTTAGAAATTTAGATTTAGGTTATGGAATATAGAAATTAGATTTTAGAAATGGATTTTAGATTTTAAAATGGAATTCATATTTTAGAAATAGAATTTAGATTTTATAATATAATTGATATTTGTTAATTAATGTTTATAATATTAATGTAATTTTTAATATTGTAGATCGATCTATGGCTCCCCGTAAGCATACACGTCGATTGCACTATAATGAGTTCATTCAGGGTTCTTCGTCGACATCTAGTGGCTCTACTTCTTTCGACGGTACCACAGACACAGTCACAGACTGTTCCGCCAACCGATAATCCATCTCAATCACAGCCAGATCCAGATCCACAACAGGATGAGCCCATCGCGCCTCCACCACCAGTAGCTGGAGGTATTCATCCCGATCTTATGGTACCATCGAATGCACTTTACGCACGGTAAAAAAATTGGCAAAGTATGGATGTTTTGCATATTGATCGACCTAAGGGTACTTATTGGTAAGTTTTTATTTAATTAAAAGTAGTTATACTCATTAATTCATTTTAATAATTTTAAAATTAAAATTGATCAAAATTTTAAATTTATTTTCGTTTGTTTATGAGTTTCAGGTTTGGTGTTAATAACAAAGTGGGCAAAGCATCAGAGATTGTATCAAGAGCTACTTTATCGAGTCGAACCCAAATTGGACATCGATCTCATACTATACTCGCATTATTTGGTTTAAAAATTTTGCGGAAATTATTTTTCAACTAATTTTAATTATTTCTTTTATTTAAATTTATTTAATAAATTTATATTAATTCAATTTTTTGATAGCAATTGTAGAAATAGGACGTGTCCATCACGAGACGGTGAAGCATGAGTTCAACAAGAAAATGATGAGACAGCTTTTTAATACCCTTTCAGACTGAAAGACTGATTGGGAGGTCAAGAGAGATGACGGCGAACCCTTGCTTCATGAAGACCATAGTTTGGGAGGGGCTAAAGTGTTATTGGAGAGACCCTCATTCAGTGAAGAAGTATGCTCAGTGTTCTGCTTCTTGGAACACAGTTGGTCCAGACGGCTTGTCGCTCGCTATGCCTCACACTGATAGATAGACTCCCTTTGGCGGAGTTGCTTTACAGATAGTAAGTTGGTTTATTTTTAATTTAAATATTTAGTTAATTTATTTTTCATTACTATTTAACTATATAAATTTCAATTAAAAATCAATACATAGGATAAATATAAGAATAGCTAAGAAGAGTAAGTTCCTTTTTCTTGACCGAATCGGTAACCTTCATTACATGATTCTACTATAGGAAACTCTCGATTGGCAGTAAGTGGTGACATAAGTCGCTCCCTACAAGTCATGAATTTAGAATTCAATTTTTAGGCTGAAGATTTGGGACATATTCTTTCTCTTCCGATTTTGTTCGACCGGATTCATAAGAAGAAGTCCAGTGTTTTTGTTAAAACTAGATCAGAGAAGCTGCACAACGGCTTCGTAGCTGCGGTCCAAGAGCGTCAGACTCGGTTTTCCAGGAAACCCCCGATGGTACTCCTACGGTGTTAACTACTTCAGAAGTTGACACAATTTTCAAACAGGTATGTAGCTAATGTATATAATTAAGTATTTTATTATATTATTAAGTTATTTATTTATTTTCATTGTTTAATATATTTTACAGCTTGCTCCGAAGAAGAAATGACAGATTATTGGAGTAAGATCCGTCCAAGATATCCCGAGAGTCATTCCTCTTGGATAAAGGAAACTTCTCCTTGTGCTAAGTTGACGGCAATGCATACCAAACAGATTGCGCAGCTATAGCGATCGACGGATGAGAGGTTTACAGCAATTGAGTCTATGTTTAATATCTTGGTTGCAGGCAATCCGCATGCGATGGAGGCATTAGAGCGTAGATGTCAGAACCTCAGGATTCGAACATCGACCAACGAGAATGTTGATTTGAACCAAAGATTAGTGGAGGAGCAAGATGACCGTAGTTAGGATTTATTAGATGAACTTATGCGATGATTTATTTTTTATTGTAATTATTTTGTATTTTAGTATTTTCATAAAAACAATTTTTATTTAAAGTATTCGTTTTTTAATTTTTATTAAATCAAAAATTATTTTGTATTTTAATTTTTTTTTGTAAAAAAATTAATGAATTTCTTCCTCAATTTGTCGTAAGCCTATGCATCCCAAAATTGATGTAAAACACTTCGTCCCTAATTCGTTGTAAACATTTTCGTCCCTAATTCGTTGTAAACATTTCCGTCCCTAATTCGTTGTAAATAACATAGTTCCTAATTCGTTGTAAAGCTTTTTGTTGTTACTTCGTTGTAAAACTAGCGACGCTATGCAGACTTTAAAATTAACAATTCTATTACGTCAAATTTTCTTTACAACAAATTTACAAGGTTTCTCTCTCCTCCCTAATTTACAACGTCTTTACAATGAATACTTTACGTCATCTTTACGACGAAATCCTGTCTTGCAAAATTGCCAACGAATTTATAACGAATATCTCTTTACGACGATCAGGATACGATGAAACTGGTTTCGTCCTTTATTCGTTGTAAATTTTGTTTACAACAAATTGCCAACGAATTTGGCCCTTGTAAACTCCTGTTTTCTTGTAGTAGATGAAATAACCTAAATCAAAACTCGATCGCATGGTTGAAGAAGATAGAGAAGATATCAGAGCGAAGAAGAGTCACCGGAGAAGAAGAAGGAGGAGCATCAACGTTTCCAATACTGAGCCGCCTTGATCGCTGACAACGTTCTCATCATTCTCATCGCGTTCAATCGCCACAAGAGAAGAGTGAAAAAAATGTTCGACCATTTTGCAGACACTCACTTTTTTTTCCTGGTGAAAACTTTTCAACCAATAGAAGGGTGACATGTCATCGTCTCTTCAAAATTTTTAAAGCTCTTAGTTTAGAACCGGTTCTACACATTTAAGCCTATTTTGATTTAAATTAAATGTTATTAAATATTAAGAAACTCACTTAAGAGCCTCCATTGGAGGTGCTCTTAAGATAGTTTCAAACTCTTAGGTCCTTTTTTTACCGGGAAAAACAAATTCAAATATTAATCTTTATTTTGCCTTTTCTAATGGGGCTTACAATATCTAACTGATTTAGCTACACACTCCAGACATTGTCAATTAAATTACTAATTTAATGTTGACTTAAAAGAAAACACACTAAAGTTTGGGTTGACTCGGCCAATTGAACATTTTAAAAATCCTAAATTAATTTTTTTAAAAATTCGAAAGCCAAATCGATTTTTGAAAGTTTGATTCAGTTCTTACCTTCATTTTAATAAACTCCTAAATTTGATTTTTTCTATTTTTTCAAGAACGAGCTCAAATTTGAGCTTCTTTAACATATATCTCCATAAAACTCAAATTTGAGCTTATTCTTAAAAAGAAAAGAGAAAATTAAGCTTCGAGATATTTTAAAATGAAGATAAGAACTAAATCGAACTTTCAAAAATCGATTTGGCTTTCGAATTTAGAAAAATTTTAAATTTATGTTTTTCAGAATCTTCAATTGGCCGAATCAACCCAAACTTAAGTGTTTTTTTTTAAGTCGTAGTTAAATCAGCCTAATTTTATAAGTTCAATATTTAATGGACAGGTTTCCCATATCTAATACACGAATGTTAGCCCGAACCGGATCATTCCACGTTCTGTGGTTGGTGGTCGGCCGCATGGCACCGTCCCTCCCAAGTCTCGCGCTCTGATAGTCACCGATGATAATTTAATGGATTATCTGTGGTCCGACCCTTTAATGGGTCCAAATTTTGTGGGCCGTTAAAGAACTTCATCGTCTTACTTTGCTTGAGAGGCTCGGTCACTCTAGAACCATCCAGAGAAATACTGATAACTCAGGAACGTTCTTCTTTTGTTTTTTCTTCTTTTTTGGTATCAATCTCCGGAACATTCTTTCTAGTGATAAATATCCAGTTTGTTCACTCCCCTATATATAAGCTTCTCTGTTTCCATTATCACTGCACACAAGCAGGATAAGTACTATAGTCTCTGTTTAAACTAAATTTTCTCAGAAAAGTTTTCCACTTCTTCTTTCACATGGCGTCTTCTCTAGCTCTTAAGCGACTTCTATCTTCCAGTGTTGTTCCTCGTCACCGTAGCCTTCTTCGTCCAGCTGTTTCCTCTCGCCTTTTCAACACCAACGCCGTCAGAAGCTACGACGACGATGGAGGAAACGATGACGTAGATCGTCGTTCTGATCGCTCTGTTTCTCGTCGCCGTGGTGACTTCTTCTCAGGTACTCTTTGCTTACCTCTTCAACTCAAGTTGTTACAATATTCCTCTGGATCTATTTCTGTTTTTCCGTCCCGTTAAAGTTATAACGGAATCAGAGATTAGTATAGCACTGAGCTTGTAATTTGACATGGTTGATTGTGATTGTTGTGTAGATGTGTTTGATCCGTTTTCGCCGACGAGGAGTGTAAGTCATGTGCTCAATCTAATGGATCAGTTCATGGAGAATCCTCTGTTATCAGCGACGCGAGGGATGGGAGCTTCGGGAGCTAGGCGTGGTTGGGATATAAAGGAAAAAGAGGATGCTCTGTATCTAAGAATTGACATGCCTGGGCTGAGTAGAGAGGACGTGAAGCTGGCTTTGGAGCAGGATACTTTGGTGATTAGAGGAGAAGGTAAAGATGAGGATAATGCTGGCGACGAAGGTGAGAGCAGTAGTCGGAAATTCACCAGCCGGATTGGATTGCCTGATAAGATATACAAAATCGATGAGATTAAAGCGGAAATGAAAAATGGAGTCCTGAAAGTTGTGATTCCTAAGATGAAAGAGGAAGAGCGCAACGATGTACGCCAGATCGAGATCAACTAGAGAACTTTGTTGTTTTCTTTTGTTTTTGTTGATAGATCTCTGAATAAGTTGTTTGTGAACGGCTTGAACTAGTCTCGCTTGTTTACTTGAAACTGGTTCTTTGGTCTTTGCTCAAGTATATCGTGTCAGCAAATTCAGCTTACGTGGCTTTAACTCTGTTTTTTCTTTGAAAACAAATAATTTGATTAATCGCAAAAACTTTACATTATTAGACTTAAGATTTGAACGCGTATTTGTGAGGTTGCAAGCAATAACCGAGGTATGATGGATCGGTCTATCAAATCTCGTGAAATATACGAACCGAGCCCAATCACTAGCACGAAAATCGGGGAATTGAAGCAACTACCTTAATCGAGATATCAACAAAAAAAAACCCTAATCTAATAGTCATGATGCAAATTTAAAAGCAAGCAGTACAACAGCGGCGAAGAGCTAAAGAAGAAGACTATTCCTTCGACTCTTTCTTCCCACAGATCTGTCTCTTTCCTTTCGATGGCACCGAAGAAGCCGGATGTGATTGAGAACCCTCCTGTTGATTCCTCCAGTGGAGAAGAAGAATCTGGTTCATCCGGAGAAGAATCTGAGTCTTCTGCTGGGGATTCGAAGAAAGAGGAGTCTAAGCTTGAATCCGACTCTGAAGGCGACTCTGATTCCGATTCCGATTCTGAGCCTGCGAAGGAGAATAAGCAGTTTGTCGTGGCCTCTAGATCTGACGTGACTCTTCCGGAGAGTTCTTCCGCAAAGCGTCCTTTGAAAAAGCAAGCTGAGTCTGAATCTAAGAGATTGAAGATATCAGAGACGGAGCATGTCAAGAAACCGGAAACAGATGAAAAATCCAAGAGGGTTTCTGGAATGTTTCAAAGGTTGTTCAGCGAAACGGATGAAATCGCCATGCTTCGAGGTCTTCTGGATTTCGCCTCTACAAAAGGAAATCCTTCTGAAGAAAGTGATGCTTTTTGTCTTCATTTGAAGAAATTGATAGATTTCAATGCTACCAAAGTCCAAATAGTAACCAAGCTTCAGAGGTTGAAAAAGAAGTATTTGAAAACGGTGAAGAATGCCCTTAAAAAAGGGAAAAGTGAAGATGAGATTGTGTTTGCTAAGGAAGTTGACCAAACTGTCTTTGATTTGTCGAGAAAGATTTGGGGTGCCAATGGTGTTGTAACTTCTAAATCAAAGAAGAAGCTTGGAGGAACTCCTGTGAAAGAGTTTAAGTTAAAACCTCACTCTTCTCCTATGCTCCAAGAAGAAGCCAGGACAGTTGTGGACAGTTGTTTCTCCAATGCTAGAGGAATAGCGTCATTTTTCAAGGCAGAGAATGCAAGTGTTTGTGGTTTGGATGAGTCCACAATTATAGCATCTTGGGAGAATGTTGCCGAAGGAGCTAAGAAGAAAGAAATGGAGGAGAAAATGAAGAAGCTAAAGGCTGAGCAGGTGGAGCTATGTTTGCAGAGGTCTGCACTTGTGAATGAAACTGCAAAGATGATATTCAAAGCCAATGCATTCTGAGGAATCGCTTTTTACCTTCAAGTAACTATTTGAGACTTTTATGGTGCTATATAGGTTGTGAAAACTAATCATGTGTGAGTCTTTATCTTATTTTCTTTATGGCCTTATGTTGGATGCTTGGTTCGTGTATAAGACCCTTCAATTATTTATTCCTTTTTGGTTCGGTCTCTTAGTATTCAGCCAGAAAACTAAATGCTTCTAGTACTTTGTGTTGTGAGTTGGATCTCGTGAGAGCAAAACCAACACAAAATCTCAGGTTTTAAGACTAATCAAAACCACCATACTCTTGGAGAATGGTCTTTTGACTCCTAAAACTCTTTGTGATAGAACTCTAACCTGTTTTCCTCTTGTCACGTTACATGTATGGATCTTTGATCATTCACAAAAGGAAACTGAAAGGATGATTGATTTTCTCACCAAAGCGCGTTTTCAAAATCCTGACCATGAACACGAATCTTTTTATGTTCAAGAGTCGTGAAAGGACTTGTCAATGCGTGTATCATTAAATTATTGCATGAATTCCTGAGATGCTCGCCTGCAATTCTCATCATATGTTTTCCTTGGGAAGTCAAGTTGGTGCTTCCTCAGGAGACTGCCCTGTTAAGAGGCGAAGCTCATCATCACATGGCTTTGCAGTTTGCATAACAATAAGAGATTAGAAATAATACCCACAATGGGATAACAGTCTGCAGAATCTTGTCATTCTTTGACTTGGACGATAAAGTTTGACGGCGATATGCATCACTAAGATCACAAGATTCAATCAAATTCATATAGTTTTACAGTTAGGAGTGCTTTCGATGGCATTGTTTTCAGAACCTGTTATTTATCAGAGTTGTTGCTTAGGTCCAACGGGGATAAGCTAGGTACTGGATAGTGGATACATGTTTGTATGCAAAGTTAAGGGTTCTTGTAAGTGTGACTAGCGAAGAGAAGCCTTCATAGCCTTCACAGTCTCCAGAAGCAGAACATGAAGTCGAGAAACAAAACTAGACAAATGGGCTCAGTCTTCTGTTTTTGTGATTTTGTTGGGAGGCCCAGTTCCTCCCTGCTCTGTTTCTCGACATTATGTTCTTTTTTTGAAGACTGTGAAGGCTTCTCTTCGATAGTCACACTTATAGTTATCCTCATTTTCTGGGATGTGTATACACCACAAGAAGAGCATAGAGATGCTTCAAGACTACAATGAAACATATTAGGAACCAACAAAGGTTTTAAAAGGAAGTCTTCACATCGACTATGTGATCATATATAATTGTAAGAATTCAGGTAGAGTGGTTACATTGCTGTCAGGAAGTATGGTAGGATTAGAGTCCAAAAGCGCAGATGAAAGTAGCCGCAATTTCTCTGCATGACAACAAAACCATTTGGTAAAACTATCACCAAAAATGATACCATGATCATCTCTTAAACAAGCACAAAGTCAAGAGCACTCAACACATTTAAACTTCCACATTGAAAATCTTCCAAAACGTTCTTCTAAAGATCTCATATCACAAAAGAAAAAAAAAACAAATCTTACAGATTCCAGACGGTATCTAGGGACAGCGTTAATCTACATATAATAACAATCTCAATAAATACGATCTACAGTATATCTCTTCGTTTGTAACTTTTCATTTGAAAATAAATGTATTTTATTGAATAAATACGATCTACGGTTATATCCCTTTATTCTACAATTTTGACTTTTCAATCACAGCATTTGAAATCTATTTATATCCACTTTAGAAACATGTTTTTGCAATTGGTTTGCTAATTCACAATTTTTTTAGTGAATGTAGATATTCAATCTTTTATACTTATTTTAAAAAATGTTATCATGAAATTTACTTAAATAACCTACTTTATTTTATAAATTACTTAAATAATCTACTTTTTTTTAAATTACTTATATAACCTATTTTTTTCTCTAATATTTTTAATTACCAAAATACCTATTTTCTTTTTTAAAATAGAAAAAAAATTTTACTATTTTTTAACGTTAAGATAAGTTGATAATTTAGAAACATATAATTAATCTCAAATCAAACTATATGTTTTAGGGTTACATAATTGAAATTTTTATGTTCTAGTCAAGTTTCTGCAAATCTACCAAAAATCTGGCACACTTCTTGCAAGTCTACCAAAATCTGGCAGACTTCCTGCAAGTCTACCAAAAATCTGGCAGACTTCCTGCAAGTCTACCAAAAATCTGGCAGACTTCCTGCAAATCTACCAAAATCTGGTAGATTTCCTGCAAATCTACCAAAAATCTGGCAGACTTCCTGCAAGTCTACCAAAATTTGGCAGACTTCCTGCAAGTCTACCAAAAATCTGGCAGACTTCCTGCAAATCTACCAAAATCTGGTAGATTTCCTGCAAATCTACCAAAAATCTGGCAGACTTCCTGCAAGTCTACCAAAAACCTGGCAGACTTCCTGCAAGTCTGCCAAAATCTGGCAGACTTCCTGCAAGTCTACCGAAAATCTGGCAGATTTCCTGCAAGTCTACCAAAAATCTCGCAGAATTCCTGCAAGTCTACCAAAAATCTGCCAGACTTCCTGCAAGTCTACCAAAAATCTAGCAGACTTCCTGCAAGTCTACCAAAAATCTGGCACATTTCCTACAAATCTACCAATAATCTGGCAGACTTCCTGCAAGTCTACCAAAATCTGAGAGACTTCCTGCAAGTCTACCAAAAATCTGACAAACAACCTACAAATCTACCAAAAATCTGGCAGACTTCCTGCAAATCTACCAAAAATCTGACAAACTTTTTTTTTCCTGGATGCGTAGACCGATCGATATATGACGCAAAACTCTAACGTTTTCTAAAAAATACTGATCGATTGGTCCACGCAATGACCGATGAAAGTATTTGGATTTTTTCTCCAAAAAAACTTGCAGAGTAAACTGGACCAGTCAGTCTCACCTTAGATCGATCGGTCTATGTCGTTAGCAACTTTCTAATTAGATACAGAATTGTCCTGATCGATCGATCTCACTGCAGATCGATTGGTTTATGTTGTTATACCCTTTAAAATTCGATACAGAATTAACTGGATCGATCAGTCTCACCTTAGATCGATCGGTCTATGTCGTTAGCAACTTTCTACTTTGATACAGAATTTTATGGATCGATCGATCTCATCGTAGATCGATCAGTCAATGTCGTTATCCCCTTTAAAATCCGATCGATCCATCATTTTCGCAAAAAAAAACATCAATCTTTGATTTCATTGAAATCAAACATGTTTTAAAGAGTATAAACTCAATACTAATCAATATTTAATGAAAAACACAATTTCTATTTAGGAATCACTAAAATTAAATTAACACAAACCTGATTATACAGCAGATAACTCTGGCACCTTGTATTCTGTAACCTAACAAAAGTAGAACACAAAATATGTTTTTGTTTCTGGAAAAATTGAAACAGAGCAACGTGATTTGGTAAATGGGTTTTTTTGAAGTGTAAGATAAAATGAGTATATTTGAAAAAAGTAGATTATGTAAGTAATTTGGAAAAAAGAGGTTATCTTAGTAATATATAAATAAAGTAGGTTATATTAGTTAATTTTTTCCATTTTAAAATAAGTACTTTCATTCATAATTTTTTTCTTCTCAAGAAACTATTTAAGTTTTGTTTCAATTTCTTATATTGTGATTATTTAATTATGGCGAAAAGCAATTGACGTAGTAAGTTTTTATTACATCTTTTAATTATATCTTTATATGCAGTTTAGAAATTTGTTTTGGAATTGGTTTTGATGAATTCACAATTGTCTTCTAGTGAGTGCTGATTTCCAATCTCTTCAGAATTTGAATTTAGTTATTGATTTTGTTTTGGAATTAGATGAATTCGTATCAATAAGGTTTCTAAGATTGTGTTTTTTCATTACATCTTTCCATTATTAGATACATTTCTTTAAGAAATGATCACACCTTTTAAAATCTATTTTTTCCATATGAAATTTAAAATTTAGTTATCAATTTTGTTTTGAGATTTGATGAATTTATATAAATTGGGTTTTAGGTGATAAAAATAATATATCACATATTATTAAAATATATTAAAAATGATAAATAATAAATTAGAAGTATACTATTCACTTAAATAATAATCAAAATCAAAATCAAATATAATTATCATTATTATCAACTTCTTGCAAAAGAAATAATTTAAGAACCTTTCCAATTTTGAAAGAAATTAAATTTATTAATGGTTCCCCTCTCTATAACTATTGTATTTTTACAAATTAAATTATGTGTTCTTATTTGTTACAGGGTTCCAAAAAATAGGTTCAACCCAAAATTTCATAATTCAATGTCATATATGTAAAAAATACTTTATTAAAAAAATATTTTACAAATTGAAAAACTACCTTTTCAATATTTATTTTTTCAATATCAACAAAATTTTTTATAATTGCTTAAACATTATATAACTGTTAATACCAAATTTTTTGTCAAAGTAGAACATAACTTTAAAACCGTTAGATTTTTTTTGATAGTCAAAGTATTGGTTTCTTTTCATTTTCATAAGTTTGTGTCTTTTCACTCATAACTACTTAGAAGTTAGTTATTTTCTTTTTATTTCCATTTCATAGAAGTTATTCAAGACAATTATAAATAATATCACAAATTTAATTTATTAATAAAAATATTTATAAATAAAAAGAAGAAAATTTGAAAAAATAAATATTTTTTATAGTAGTTTCCCTTGCAATGCCCAAAAATACTTTCCCCGCAAATCTTTCTTGCCATTGCAAACCAATTTTTTCTCCTTATTCAGTATTCTTTAAATTATTAATTGTATATTTTCCCTCAATAACTACATAAAAAGTATTTTTTTATGGAAATTTTTTTATGATAAGTTAAATCTTCATCAATCATCATATTCAAATAATTCTAAGTAATATTTTTTGCACTTATAACGTTGAATCTTTTCCGTTAACATATATTTAAAATTTACATTGATTATTGTTTCATGTGTTTATTTATTATGACTATTCATATATAGTTGGGCTTCTTTCAAAAATGGGTCATTTCTTGGGGTCAATTGCAAAATTGACCTCCATTTTCTCTCTCCAAAATTTTTACTAAAATAACCTTGTGGCTCTATATAATT
>OVBA01006922.1:0-15862 GCA_900406435.1 Lepidium aucheri
TTACTTTATAAATACATTTATTTAGTATAAATAATTTTAAAATTTTATATTATTTTGTAGACAAAAAAGTCGGGCAAGAAACCTAGTCTTCTAAACCTTATGGAAGACACCCACACGAACCAGAAGACTGAGAAAATAAAGGATAAAAAAGTTCTTGGTGTCCTCCAGTCAATACGAGAAAAGATCACATAAATCATATCTCAGCGCACTCAGGACAGTGAAAGCAAGACTCAAGAACTCTCTCAATCAGAAATTGACCATATCGTGATCGAGGTATTACAAACATAATAACATTTTCATTTTTATTTTTGCTTAGCCAAATTTTTAACTTTTTCATTGTTTATCAGTTGACTCCTCAAACTAAAAGCCGTCCATTTGGGCTCGACAATCTTGTTATGCATAAGGGAGTTTCGTCACGTCTTCGACCGAGCCAGCTATTGCAGCTAGAACGCGAGGAGCTTGTTCATCTTCGGACAAAAACTGAAAACTTGGAGCGTCAGCAATAGGAATCCGACAAAAGATTTCGAGAATATCAAGAGCTATAGAAGGCCCAGACAGATAAACTTATGAGACAACTAGCGCAATTCAAATCATTTTTTGATAATTTCTCTCGAACCTTTGGAAACTCGGAAACGGATACTTCTGCTACTCCAGGAGACAACCAAATTATGTTTTTTATTTCTTAATTCATTTTTGTAAAAGTATTTTAATAATAATTTTAAATATTTACAGTATTTTAATCTTGAAAAATCTAATTATAATTTTACAAATTAATTTTTGGATTTCTTTATATTATTCAAAAATTTAGTTTAATTAGAAAAATTCTAAACCGGTCAAATAGCGGTCACAAAATACTGACCACCTTACCTGTCACAAAATATTGACCACTTCCCCCATCAATAAATATCGACTCTTTCCCTCGTCAATAAATACCGACCACACTCGCCGTCAATAAATACTGACTACCTTACCCATCAATTAATACCAACCATTTTACCTGTCAATAAATATCAACCACTTCACCTGTCAATAAATACCGACCGCATATCTCGTCAAAAAATACCGACCACCTATCCCGTCATAAATTACTGACTGTTTTTTTCTGTCACTAAATACCGACTATTACTGGCCTGTTTTGTAGCAGTCACAAATTTCTGACCGTTATTGACCGGTTCTGGATTTCTGACCATTTCAAATTGACCGCCTAAATCCGGTCAATATCGGTCAGAATTTCCTGTTTTGTGATCGTTTCTGACCAGTTTGGCGGTCATAATCCGGCATGTTTTCTTGTAGTGTATGGAGATAAGGGGTCATCCTGGCAAATGCGTCTCATAGGCTTGAATTGACCGGATTTCCATTAATCAACACCGAAAAAGATACTAAACGAACACAACTCATAATCCACGATACCCTTACTTGTGAGAATCATTTTTGAGCATTGTCTGTTCCAAAAAATCCTATTCTATGCAATCCTAAGCCTTGCTAATATATGTTTTAACTATCATGTAGATATGAGAACAACGCTTATTAGTCTTGAGAGCATGATACACCTCATAAGCCAGCATAATATTATCTATTATTTGGCGTGCAGGATTGACTGTTGCTTGACTGTCAAAAATAATCATAGACATAAGATTTTGGAGATAATCTTATAGACCATAGTCCATTAAATTGGAAACTTATTGTTAATTATAAGCATAATTGGCTCAACCATACTATAAGAATTAAAATCAAACCAATAACATTCAAAATTCAACATTCTGGTAACATGTGTGGATGAGTCACGTGGCCTAAAGAAAAAACAGAACTCGTAATTAACTTTCAACGACGAACTTGTAGATGAATGTCGGTGAACACTTAATATAATGCACAAAAAGTCAACATTGTGTTAGTGTACTTTAGTAATACGCATTTATGTTTTTTTTTCACTACAAACTATATTATGAAAAATGAACCAATCAACCAATTTTGTGGACAAACAAAATCTACATAAGCATTTTTATTATTCACAGGATCTAGCACTTTAAATCAATCTGTCCATACCGAGTTACTTTCAGTTTAATAATTAAGATGATCTAGCTAATAATACTAATAAATTGATGTACGATTTGATTCGTCCCACTACACTAATAGATTAAAAAAAATTAGAACGTGCGCTTTAGACTATGAATAAATGTTGTCGATCTAATTGTTAATAAAAATAAAAAATCAGTCTATGGACCAAATTATTCAAAATATGATGATAAATTAAATTTGACACATTTATAATGCTTTCAACTGTTAAGTTTTTTGAGATGACACAATTTTTTTCTAAAAGTTTAAGAATAGCTCACACTATATATCTTTCAGTAGCTTTGTAATATAATGGATATCCGAGATTTTTAAGGATATTCGTATGTGTATCCGTACTATCCGCCAAATTAGTATTCAAATCCGTATCCGAAAATCACAGATATCCAGAATACGGATATCCACTACAACAATATATAAGGTTTACAACTCTAAAATTCGTCTCTAATTCGTTGTAAACCCCGTTTAAAACGAATTAGGGACGAAACTATTTTCGTTGTGCCCAGATCGTCGTAGCAGAGAATTCGTTGTAAGTTTGTTGTAAAATTTCCAAGACTCCAAATTCGTTGTAATTTCATCGTAAAAATGACATTATAAATTCGTTGTAAAATATTAGGCGCGTTGTAAATTTGTTGTAAAAATAGATGACGTGAATACATTGTAAATTTAGCAACAAATTAACATCGTTTGTTATACAACAAATTTACAACTGCTATTTATTAACAATAAATTAGAGACTACCTAATTTACAACGAAGTTGGGACAAAATATTTTATAACGTATTTAAGACATAAATTTTATAATGAAATAGGGACAATTTGTTTTACAACTAATTAGAGACGTACCTTTAAGTCGAATTAGGATGTAATTTTCCAATGAATTAGGGTTGAAATTTCTTATTTGATTTTAAAATATTATAAAAAGTATTTATAAAAATTTTAAAAATAGAAAATATTTATTATAGAATTTCATTAAATATATCTCCACTACGCTCGTCTTGATCCTCAGTCACTCTTTGGTTTAAATCGACATCTTCCTGGGTCGAAGTCCGGATCCTGAGATTCTGAGACTGGGTCTCTGGTACCGTTGAGGATATCGACGCTCAAGCAGAAGCCGACGAAGAAGAAGTGTCATGAATAAAGTCACTGTAGTGGACAAGACGTGAATGCTTACGGGGAGGCATAGATAAATCTACAATACAAGTTAAAAATAATTATCAATTCTATTAACAATAATATATATTCCATTCTAAAAATCCAACCAATTTCTAAATTCGATACATCCTAAATCTCTAAACACTAACTAATTACTAAGTAAAAAAATCTAGAGAGAAGGGAGAGAGAACTTGCCTTAGAGAGAGGAAGAGAAGAGGAGGAATGAGCAAGGCTTCCCCATTCTTTGTTGGATATATATATATATATATATATAGGAAATCGTAAGCCTTGTAAAAGTGTTGCAAATTTACAACGTATTTACAACAAATTCGTTGTCAATTCGTTGCCAAAAAGGTTTCGATGTAAACCACTTGGTAAATTTACAACAAATTTACAACGAATTCGTAATAAATTAGATGGTAAATCTGGTTACTCGTAAAATAGTTGGTAAATTTTGTTGTAAATTTGATGGTAAATCTAGGTATTTGTAAAACAGTTAGTAACTTTACAACGAATATACAACGAATTCGTTGTAAATTCAATGGTAAATCTGGTTACTCGTAAACCAATTAGTACATTTACAACGAAATTACAACGAATCTGTTGTATATTTGTTGTCCTGTTATTCGGTTTACTTGGTTTTTCTCGGGGTTTCGATTTACATTTTTTCAAATACAATTACCTGTTTTCGAAATCCCCCTAGTGATGACTCCAACGAAGATCGTGACGAATTAATAAAAATTATATATATGAACAATCGGAAAATGTATTAAGCAGTTTTTAATCGTATCAGTTTAATGCAACAATCGTGAATTTCTAATCGAAAGCATATATATAACATTCGAGAACATATTTATTAGTGTAATAAAAAGAAAAAAAAACAATTCGTCGTAAAAAAGATGGAATTTTTTTTTATAAAAAAAATTTACACTCGATTCGTCGTAAAATCGACATTAATGCATTTTTTTTTCTTTTTTCTTTTTCCTTGATTTATATGTTATATTAATTAAATTATGAAACTATGTGTTACATTAATTAAACTATATATTACATTACTTAAACTATATGATAATTAATTAAAAATGCTTACTACATAGTTTTGATACATTAATTAAACTATATGATCATACATATTAAACAATGCGGAGTCAATCATATCATTCATCATTACTATTATCTTTACTACCGGAATCATCACTTTCATCAAATTCGTCACGATCCTCGTTGTGGCCATAAAGAATATTGTCTTCACAATGTGGATAATTCTTTTTCCATGCACATCCCCAGAGAAAGGTTATAAGGCGTAAGAATTACTAGCCACAAAGAATATTGGCTGCCAGACATTCTAAACGGACTAAAACTATTGGTACATAGGGCAAGATAAATATTTCTAATATTTCTAGCAAAATCTTCGTGTACCGTGTTGAAATGTTTCTATGCCTTTTTGTATCTGAAGGATGATTGATCTCTCCATCCGTCTGTGAATGCTCTGCATGCCATCTCATGCATCCTATCATGTTCTACCACTCCATGAACTTCATTATGATAACCAACATCATGAAAATTCCTCGATTCACCTACATTAACTTCAGCATATTATAATTACTACTACTTGCTTCATCATTCTCACCACCATTATAGCCTTCCCCATGGTGAAACCAAATGTAATAATGTGGTGTAAATCTCCTATTTAATATGATTCCACACAGTTTCTACTCGGGCAAATTTCATATTTTGCACTTCGGACAAGGACAAAACATCTTACCCGATTCAAGCGTGATTTCAGTTTGACTTGCTTGGTGCATAAAATTTTCTACCCGTTCATAAACTCTTTTGTCATGATTCCAGTAGCATCTCTACGCATATACATCCACTTTTATTACTCGTATATATCACCACCAAAAGATATTTTTTGATTTTTTTTTCTCAAAAATGTTTTTTTATGTTTATATTGTATTGTGAATTATGAAGAGAGACATCTAGATTTATACAAAACCAATTATGCATCACGAAAAACATGTGTACCAAAATTCAGTTTCATCTTTAAATTGTTGTAAGTGAAATCATTGTAAAAGTGTTGCACCTAGGGGACATTTTTACAACGAACCAGTCCAAACATGTTAATGCATTGTCATTTTGTTGTAAGTATTTTTTGTCATATAAATGTTGTAAATTAGGAACGTTTTTACAATGAATCAGTTCAAACATGTTAATGCGTTGTCAATTCGTCGTAAATTACCATCGTTTTTACAACAAAAACTTTCATTCTAAATTTACAACTCATTTACAACATAAACGTAATACGTCGTAACGTAGTTGGTAAAACGTCTCTAAATTATGACATCCCCAATTTGTTGTAAAATTATGTTGTTATTCTTATGTTTTCTTGTAATGATCTGTAAAAATGGATATATGGCGGATATCCGTCTCCATATATGTATTCGATTCTTGCAAAATATGGTTTTTTTCTTGAAAGTGTGAAAATTATATTATTTTTTTCAAAAAAATAAAAATAAACAATTTGGAAAAGTAAATACCTAACACAACAAAAAAATAATAATATATAAAATAAAAATAAAACATAGTGTTTTGGTAGTAAAATTGAAAAAATGAAATATATATACATATATATAGGGAATATTATGTAGAATGCCCCTTTGAGTTTTAAAATTCGGCGAAATGCCCTTTTTTATTTCTTATGTGAAGTGTCCCTTTTTGACATAAATTGACTATAATACCCTTAATAAAAAGAACAAACAATTGAGAAAGAGGGCATCAGTGAGAAGAGAAAGCGGGCACATCAAGGTCCATGTCCCTATACAAGGATATGACTTCATCCACGTCCATGTTCACATAAGGCAAATTTGTTGATAAATTACAACCATCCAGCAAAGATGAGAAGTGCCATGTCCAAAATTCCTGGTCCAGGAGAAATGACCATGTCCACAACGACCGGACAATGTAGAGAAGCACCATAAATTGTGATGGACAATACTAGATGTAAGAAAAACACAAAACGTATTGAACAAAATAAAAAATAGATTGTGAGAGAAGGGCAATTGGAGCAATGCCACAAACAAAACTATAAAAGAAGTGGTCAACACAATGTGCCGGGAGATTTATATGGGCATTGCTCCTTCAATTTATATGGCCATTTATTATCATATTTTTTTATGTTCATGCATTTATTCATGTCATATTGTATATTGTGTATTTCATAATTATATTGTCCATGTCCATTCATTTCTTATAGCATTTTTCCATGCCTAGAATGAGAGCATTCATACAAATGCAAATCAGATGGCATCATTTTTTGTGGGATGTGGTCCATGTCTAGCATCGTATGGTCATCATATATGATTACTAACATGTCCACGTCCATCTCCATGTACATGGTCTTGTCTACATCCATGTCCATGTCCATGTACACGTCCATGACTTGTCCATGTCCATGTCCATCACAAGGTCTGGACCATGACAAATGGCACTACAAGGCGCAAAGGCCCATGGAAATGTGTGGAGAGCATGAGGGGTAAACAGAGATGAACATGTGAAGTATAGTGTCCACGGCTAGAGAAAATATAGAATACCAACTGGTCATTGTCTAGCAGACACATTGGATTATATGTCCAAGTCCATATAAAATAGTGATATATCCATGTCCATATCAACAAGTCATCTAAAAAGAGAACGAATATTGATACACAACATGAAAATTTGGTGCACGTCTATAAGAAAGCATTGGATGATATGTCTATGTAAAAACAAAACAGTTGACTGGTCTATGTCCATGTTAATACCCAGTCTCATCTTCCCAATTGTAAAGAGGCGAGAGCAAAAACGTCTTTTAAAGTGTGAAAGTGGTATTTGGCAGAAGGTAAAAAGAAAAAGGGGTATTTCACCTAATTTGAAAAGATAATAGGGTATTTGGGTTAATTTTCTCATATATATATACAGATACGCGGATATCTGAATTCAATA
Organism: Lepidium aucheri; assembly: GCA_900406435.1. NCBI lineage: Eukaryota > Viridiplantae > Streptophyta > Magnoliopsida > Brassicales > Brassicaceae > Lepidium > Lepidium aucheri. Next base: position 7,206 of record OVBA01006922.1, read on the forward strand.
TTCATATTATCCGTATCATACCTGTCAGGTCTTAAATTTTACTATCTTTATCTATATCCGTATCTGTTTTGGCCGGATATCCATTTCTTGGATAAAATTTTCGATACAATTCCGGATATCCGATGGATACAGATATTTAATCTCATGACTATTTTTCAGTAGTTTGTACTCTCTTTTAGATTTTGTCTTTTTAAATCCTTCGTATGAATATTTACGTAATATAAATTCGAAACAGAGCTTTCACACGTAGAAAAATGCATAAAAATTGATAAATTTCAAAAATATATTTAAAGTTAAAATGATATTTTTAGATGAATGGTGTAGTTTTGTCTATCCATAAAATCTTATCGTTACAGATTTTGTATGTGTGTAAGTTGTATTAAAGCCATCAAATAGTGATACGTATCATTTAAGATTGGTACAATGTTGGATTATTTGATAGTTAACTTGTAGAATTGTTCGTTCTTACATTCATTTTTGTGATGTTAATGTCCCAAAAGTTGTTTGCAGGAAACAAGTTAGAAAATAATTTGAGTAAAGTCCCACCAAAACAATAGAATAGGAGAATTGAACCGACACTGGCCAATAGGGTTTGATTTCGGGACCACCGAGCCATGTGCTTGAGTACAATCTTTCAATAAATCATGCATATAATTTCATATAATTTAAATAATTTTATTTATAAAGTATATATTCTTACAATCAGACCTATGTGGAAATTTTGGCTGGTATATAAAATGTGTTAACAATCAATGCACATGGGAACTTGGGAAGGATTTGCATCACTATATAACCCTCACACAAAATAATACTACAATTGTACTTTATAGGGAAAATAGAACTCTTTAAGAACTTTATCAACATATATAATTGCGAGTCTCACCGACAACTTAATTTGTTATAATTTGTTACTGAATTTACTAACAAATCATTATATATATTGGTTTGCCCCTGATCTACTTTGATATTAAGTAAAAGGTTCAAATTTCGTCAGCTCCAGTTAGAGTAATTTAGCCATAGATCAGCATTTATCCATCTCCATTAGTAAAATGAATGAGTAAGGTTGACAAAATAAAATTATTATATATCTTAACAGGAAAAGAAAAACAAATTATTATACACATTTATGCATGACTTATTGATTTATTTAGGTTACTAAAAAAATTGCAGAAAACAAATGTTGGATTTTTTTTTTTGGTTTTACTTATCATTCTGTTCTCGTACATGATGAAACTCGAGAACTGACGTAATGTTCATTTTCAGAAAATTCTCAATGCTGAAAAAAAAATATAAAACCAAAAATTGTTACAAAAGCGAAATATAATAATAACTAAGATAGACTCAAGTAAAGCGATACCATTTGATTTAAGTATGAATTCTAATTATTTTATTATATGAGAGCCTTATATATATATAGTAGTGATGAACCGTAAACTAAAATTATGTGAGACAATTACAAAGAATACATCATTTTGATGTCACATACTTAAGGCATGTCATTTGTAAATCTTTTCCATTGACACTATCATTACTGTTTTCTTGTGTTATGTCGTTCCTCTTTTGTTGTTTATTAAAATCTCTTTTAGGAAAATCAAATGGAAAAATCATAGAAAGGAAAAAAGGATGAAAGACTTATTTATTGACACTATAAATTACTACATGATTTTTTCTAGTGTTTTATCCTCACTTACGGTTCCGGAAATCACTTCCCGGAAGGTCACCCATTTTTTAACTATTCCAGCTAATTCTAGAGTTCTCTCTAGACAAACAGAAAAGATAAGTGCACTTTGGTGACATAGATGGTCAAATCAATTCTTTTAAATCTTTCCGCATGCACCACCACATATGATATTTCTCGAAATCGGAGTATTATAATTCACGCCCACTAATTTATCACAACGCTCTTGTTATGTACCCAGATCATCACCTCCTGCGATGTGAGCCCTTTAGACTCCACACTCCCCTAGATTCGGCTCTGATACCACTTGTAACGCCTCGACTGCCACCTTAATAGGACTCACGTCCTCATTGACCCTGTGGGTTCACTTTACCGGTTGTCAGGTCGGTACGCTATGTCTGGGAGGCTTTAAAGACTTGTTTACCGACCCTACAAATCAGCACATGATCTTTCCCTGTGTTTTGTCCTCACTCACACGGTTCCGAAAATCATTTCCCGGAAGGTCACCCATCCTTTGACTACTCCAGCTCAAGCACACTTAACTCTGGAGTTCTCTCTAGACAAGTGATCGAAAAGATAAGTGCACTTTGGTGACATATGGGTCAAACCAATTCTTTTAAACCTCTCTGCATGCACCACCACATATCATATTTCCTGAAACCGGGGTGTTACAACAAGCTCCCTCTCGAATAAAGAGGATTAAATCTTCACACATCGATCCGATGTTATAAGTATGTTTCTTCCCAGATGCAACTACTGGCTTATGTATGGGTGGCCGGGGAATTCGTCACAGTCTCTTTGCTTTACATTCTGAATTCAAAGCAATATTTTGGGCGATGACTTGCTTGATCAAGATGAACATCACCGAGGTGGCAATAACATCCAATTGCTCAAGAGTTTTAAAGATGGTCTCCGATCCAGATGACTGGCCGACTTTCAAGGGGTATCTAGAAGACTTCACCCGACTCAAGAGTCTTTTTAGTACTTTTTTTATATCTTGTATACCTCGTTCTTTAAACTACAAAGCTAATTTCCTCGTCCGTTCTGTTAGAGGGCTTTCGAAGAATTTATCTTTTGTAGACATTTCACCACCAAATTGACTTCCCCATATTTCTAATGAGAATTATCCACGTTGACAGAAAAAAGAACAAAGCAACAGGTAGTAGTGACTTTGTTAAGAGGTCAGCAACATTATTAGTGGACTAGATATATCTCACTCCAATGTCTTTATTTTTATCAAACTCGTGGGTATATGAGAAGAACTTAAAATGATTGTGTTTGGGTTCATCACTATTGATATATCACTCTTTCGTTTGTAAAACATATGCATAGTTATCTTCATATGGTTGGTTCCATATTTACTTTGATTCCACTTATAGATCAAATGTATTGATTTATTGATCTTAGCCATGCATATTCTCTACTCACTTCATGGAGTATGATGATTTCAGCATGACTTGAAGACGTGGCTACAAGTGTCTACGCTTGCAAATGCCATGATACAAAAGTCCCTCTAATTGTAAACACATATCCTGTTTGCGATTAACCTTTATGTGGATGTGACAAATATCTTGCATCTGCAAATCCAATCATTTGACCACTTGAATTTTTAGAATAAAGTAATCTGAAATCACTTGTTCCTTGGAGATAGCAAAAACCATTCTTGATTTTATTTCAATGTCTTCGCATAGGATACAAATTGAATATGGCCAAGAATTTAACTATATGATATATCAAGCATGTTGCAAATTTTAAGATACATTAGGGCTCTAATTGCCCTAAAATGTGGTACTTTTAAACCAAGTATCTTTTTAGTATCCTTAGCAGGCAAAAAGAATCACTCTCAATGTTAAGAGACCTAACAACCAGTGAAGTACAAAGACAAGTCGCCTTGTCCATATTAAATTGTTTTAACACTCTCTTAGTGTATGTGGATTGTTGTATTCAAATTCAGATTGTTATATTTTTAAACCGAGACAATACTTTGTCTATTGAAGATCTTTCATGTCGAATTATCCTTTTAATTATTTTACCACTTTTTGTATTTCATCTTGAGTTCCTATCATATTTAGAACATCAACATATACGACGATGATAACAAATCTGGTTGGTGTATTCTTAATAAAAAATGAATAGATATGATTATTTACATATCATTCTGTTATCAAATGTCCACTGAGATGATTATACCACATTCGTCCAGATTTCTTTAACTCATATTATGATCGTTGCAATTTTATTGCATATAACTCTTTGGACTTAAATATCGATGTATCTAACATTTTGAGTTCATCATGAATTCTCATATAAGTACGTTGTTAAGACATCCATGAGTCGCAGCTCAAGTTTTTCATTAGCAATTTAATTCATTAGAAATCTAAATGTAATAGCATCCATAATGGGAGAATATGTTTCCTCATAATCAATCTTTGGTATTTGAGAAAAATCTTGAGCTACAAGCGCTTTGTATCTCGCCATTATGTTCTTTTCATTTCACTTTCTAACAAAAACCCATTTATGTCTGAATGGTCTCGCTTCCTTAGGTGTGAGTTTAATAGGTCTAAATACATTTTGTTTACTAAGCAAATCAAGTTTGACTTGCATTGCGTCTCTCCATTTAATTAAATCATGTCTCTGTTGACATTAAAACACTAAGGTTGGCTCTGGATCGTCGATTTCTTCATCAATATCTTTTATCACAATATATGAGAAACAAAATCTCTAACTCTACTTTATTTCTATTCCATATATTTCTATTATGGATGTAGTTGATAGAAACCTAATGATTTCTTTCTAATTCTTGCTGCTTAATATCGTCATCAGACTCTTGATTCTTCTTTTTATTATTTTGGGTCAATCATGCTTTTCAGCTTCTTTCTGCTTTCTAGGATTTTAATTCTTAGAACCTACATGTCTACCATGCTTCAAGCAGGTTCTAGACTCTATGTATCATATTCTATTCTACGTTCTTATGGTATTCTAATTCGAGTAGAAACATTTTCACCAGGAACTATGACTTAATCATTTTCTTAGTGTCTGAAATTGAATCGTAAATATACTTTGCAAATGCATAATTTTTTAAACTTCTAGTTCAGACTGTTATGTAGGAGGATAGTATACACCATCATCACACTTCAACCATCATTGCGTCATTCTCTGCCCCCATTGGCTTTTTCCTCCGTTCTAGTCATCTTTCGCTCTTTTTTTTATCAAATGACAGTTTGGAAAAACATGCCTAAAACTTGCCATAATTTAGGGAGAATCACAACCAAAGTATATTCCCTTTTTTTTGGTCTCATATATGTACGTTATGAAGGTGCAGTAGGCATATATACCACACAGCCAAATATTCTTAGATGGCAACCATTTAGTTCATGATTAAATGCTAGCTAGAATAGAGAATATTTATGATATGCACTTGGTCTTATCCGAATGAGTGTTTCTACATGCAAAATATCATGTCCTCATACTGAGGTTGGAGTTTTGATATCATGATCAATGGTTTTGCAATCCATTGCACACATTAATGTACTACATTTTTATCGGTTTTAACTCTTGTTTTCCATAGTTTTTCCGAGTCTTTTGTAGTCTTTTAGTGTATTTTCAGCTCAAAGACGAGCTATAATGGATTTGAGTAGTCAAAGCATGGAACAAGGCAAAAAGGATCGGAACTGGTGTATTTTACGAGCTCAGATCAATTGGTCCCCACCTAGACTGATCGATCCCACATTTACTAGATGATGCGTACATTTGATAAATTGACCAGTTTCCTACTCAGGTTGTTCTGACCTAAGGACCGATCGATCCAGCACTTAAGGATAAATGACGTACGTCCCAAAGATTGACCCAAATGATTGAAGACCGATCGATCGCACCTTAGACCTGTCAATCTTCTTCCACACCGATCGATCTGGTCCGGTTTCATATGCGAAGAAAATCAGAATTTTGCTTTTTCCGCCCTGCTTTACTTGATTTATACCAGAAACAATTTTAGGCTTTAAAGACTAGGTTTTTCATCATATTTTCAGATACACATTATTCTTTATTGACAACCACTTTTGTTTTCTCTCTGAAACATCAAGCCAGTGAACTCCATTGTATTTCAGCAACTTTGGAAAAGATTTCTAAAGTCTTTTTACTTTTAATTCATTCATTATGTTCATCAACTGCTTATTGTTTGTTGTTTTTATTATGTCTGGGTAGTTTTTGCAGTCAGAGTTTAGGGTTTCCTAGAGATTTAGGGAATCACTTAATTAGGGCTAAATAAGGCTTGGTCTTGTTGTGCTCTTAATCTATTATTGTTTCCAATGCTTAGATTAGCCTGATCAACTAACTTATGATTATAAGATATTTAACTCACCAAAAGTGCTTGTTAGATTCCTAAAAGAACATAGATGAACAATTTGTCCTTAACCAACGAAAGCTGAGGTTAAGACAATTTTGCTGTGTACTTATAGTAGGACTTTAGGGTAAACTTTGTGTTATTAGACGCTTAATTAATGATTCTGCCAAACCATTTTGTGTGTGAAAATGTGCTACAAGATGTTTAACATATATCATTTTTACCATAAAATAATCATTGAATGTCTAGAATGTGAATTCACTAGCGTTGTCTAGTCTAACTCTTTTAATGATATAATCAGATAACTAAGTTCTTAGCTTGATTATATGAAATACAAATCTCGCAAATGCCATATGATGAGATGATAATAGACAAACCTGTGACCATCTACTCAATGCATCCACCAATATCATCAAATAGTGAAAAATTCGACTAGGGTTTATTGAAAATTCAGTTGAGTTGGTAAGTAGTTGAAGATGAGCATTCGGTGTCCTTTTCTTTTTGATAATGTTAAAGTCTTTCTGCTATAGAAAAATCTTTGGTCACCTTGTAAACGTTTTTAATAGCAAGGAAACTCAATTTTTTATGAATTCTTATGGATAAAAAAATATCATACAATGCATTGTAAAAAATAGAATTAACTTTTACAGGAACAATTAGCAGATTGCCGAGTTCTTTTCAGTTAGGTGGTTAGGATGATCCAACTAATAACTTGGTATCAAAGATTCGATTTCTCTACATTACATTCAAAATATATTAAAAAGAGATTTTATGGATAAATTTTAGGCTACAGATCAATTTTGTGAATCCAATTGTTGACTAAAAAAGTAATTATGGAGATTTATTTAAGGTGATATTTTAATAGATTTAGAAATCATTGTAGAATTGTATATTATTTAAACATTTATTTTTCAATCTTATTTAAAATATGTGTTATTCGTTCTATAATTTGTATGTTCTACTTAAAATCATCATTTATTGGTTCTATCATTTAAAAATCTGAATTTAACATTACTGATTTGAGTATATATTTTGTATTTTAATTGATTTGAGTGGATTTTATTATAAATTTACCTTCAAAATATAAAAACTAGTTACTACAAAATCCAGTTTATATAATTAAGAAATCAAGTAATTAAGTAATTTTAGATAGATTTACATAGGTTTCTAAATCATACATATGAGTCGTTAGATTAGATATAAGAGTAATAATAGATATAAATGGTAAGTATCAGATGAGACAAACTTAGTTCAGACAAAAAGCATGTGACCTGCTTTGCTTGAAAACTACTTGGCAACTTCTGCCTAGTGATGTAAGTGTTCTAATTTCTCAATCCACTTTAATAAACAATTTTACTAATAAAGCTGATTAATTACTAAACAAAGATTCATTATTTAAAATCGGGTGAAATACATAGTTTTCACATATATAAGGCGGTGGAAGATGAGTTTTTTAGAGACTTGACTACGCCCAAAATAGAAATTTATGAAGTGATATATTCTTTTATCAATTGTTGGAGTGACAATGTTCGATCAATAACTTAGTTCAATTTTTAAAATTCCTATTTAATTTATCAAAATTGGTAGATAAAAAGAAGCAAACTTTAGATGATGTAATTATTCGCTGGATCATTTTAACCATCAGACTGAGAAAAACTCGACGCTTATGATGTGATATTTTGAGTGATTGAAAGAAAATTATGAAAAAAACTAGACTATATCGCATATAGATTTAGAGTCTGAATATACTACGATCATGCTACTCAAACCTCAAGATTGAAGATATCAATAACTATACAAAAACCTTAACTTATATCAGAGTCTTCAATAATAAATATTGTACCTAACAATAATTTTTGCAATAAACTTTATAGATTGTCATTAAAGATTTTTATCGTTGTTAAACATTTGAGTGAATTAAATTTAGGATCAGCGATGTTGTTATAATACAACATACTACTTCTGTTACAGAAAGTTTGATTTTTGAAGTATTTTTCTTTTTTTTGGGTCAAGGAATGGGGGGTCGTGCCCCAACTTTATTAATCACGATTCAAACTACTAAATTACAAAACGAGAATGAGCAAGCCCGATTCTGTCATTTTCCAACAAAGAAAGACATTCATCAAGGGGACCAATAAAGAAATGAAAACCCAAAGGTAAATCAAAGCTTAAGTTTGCTAGACCATCTGTTAGCGTATAGGCTTCTCTATATGTATGTGAGATTCGGACAAGCTAATCTCTCAAGATAAAGCCGTAGCACAACCGTGCTAGAAAGGACAAAGGATGAGTATCATCAATACTTGTCGAAAGCAAATGGACAACCAGTTCAGAGTCCACTTCGATTTCCAATCTCCAAACTTGGTGCTGCCATGCTATGAAGAGACCGTAATAGACGCCCCACATTCTGCAAATGTGGCATAACATATTCTAATATTCAATGAGAAGCCTTCGAGCCAGTTACCCTACTCATCTCATAAAGTTCCACCAGCTGTTGCAAGTCCAAGATTCCCATGCAATGCTCCGTCTGTATTTATTTTGACCCATCCATTTTGCTGTTTAGATGATAACAAGGTTTTTCGGTCTAAACTATCAAATCATTGAGGTAAGTGGTTAAGTAAGTGGATGTCGAACCAATAC
>OVBA01006923.1:0-15860 GCA_900406435.1 Lepidium aucheri
GGAAGACCTTAGTATTCTCAGAATCTGGAATCCTCCAAAACATGTAATCCATATTATACCAGATTGAGTTTCCTGGAAAAATTTCCACCGCTGAAGGAATAGGGGATAACGCCCAAGTTTGAACAACTAATGGACATTCAAACAGAACATGATTTGTAGTCTCCTCATCTGCTCCACATCTAGAGCATCTTGGGTCACAGGTTATGCCTCGATTGTTAAGATTTCGTTTTACTGCAATACTGCCAGTTAGGACTTGCCAAATAAAATGTTTTATTTTATTCGGACAATCCAAAGACCATATTTTGGACTCTAGGGCTTTGAAATTTGGCCCATAGGTACCAAAAGCTAATAGTGAATTTTTCTCTTCTGTTTGATATCCTGATTTTACTGAATATCGCCCAGTTTTTGTATAATGCCAACCTTAATAATCAGGTCGTCTTGATCTTGGGATTGGTATACTCATAATCAAATTAACATCAGATGGGATAAAATATTGACGTAGTAGATTCTCACACCAGTTTCTGGAGTGAGTGTCAATGAATTGAACTACCGTGAGATCTGGAAAAATGGTTGGATCTATGCCAAATGCCGCACGTGGGGAAATATCCATGATCTATGGGTCTTTCTAAACCGCAATTGATCTGCCATCTCTCTTTTTAATTATACCTTTGCTAACTAGACCGCGAGCAGAGGTTATACTTCGCCAAGCATATGAAGGATTCGAAGTTGTTCTTGCCGTTAACGGACACTTATTATTATAATATCTGCAACGCATGACCTTCGCAAACAAAGACTCTGGATAGTCTAACAATCTCCAAAGTTGTTTTGCTAATAGGGCTGAATTGAAATCTTCCAATATTCGAAAGCCTAATCCTCCCTCTTGTTTTGGTCGACATAATTTTTCCCATTTCATCCAATGAATTCCTTTAGATGATTCCGAATTTGACCACCAGAAGTTTGCTATAGCCGAATTCAATTTTTTAATTATGGTTTTAGGTAATCTAGAACATGACATTACATAAGTCGGCAAAGCCGTTAACACTGACTTTATCAGGACTTCCTTTCCTCCTTTGGATAGAAATTTGGAAGACCAACTATTTATTCTTTCCTGGAGACGTTCTCGAACAAACGCAAATACTTTCGTTTTTGCACCCCCCAATATTTTCTGGAAGACCTAGGTATGAACCCATACCTCCAAGGTGATGAATTCCTAATACCTAATGAATTAACATCTTATCATTTTCAGGAACTGAGTGGCCAAATTGTAAGGATGATTTATCAAAATTAATTTGTTGTCCTGATATGTATTCATACTCTTTGAGAATCCTTATAATATATTTTGCCTCTTCTATATTAGCTTTGCAAAAGAAAAGACTATCATCCGCAAATAAAATATGAGATATTTTTGGACTTGCCCTTGCAATAGAAATACCCGCAATTAGATTCTCGGTCTCTGCTTTCTTTAATTTTGAAATCAGAACTTCCGTACATAGGATGAAAAGATAAGGCGATAAAGGGTCCCCTTGTCTTAGTCCCCTGCTGGGGATAATCCTTCCTTTTGGTTCTCCATTCAAATGAACTGAGTATTTAACGCTCGTAATACAGTGCATGATACATGATGTCCATTTTCTGCTAAAACCTAATTTAAGTAGGAGGCTTTCAATTAAGGTCCATTCTACTCTGTCATAAGCTTTACTCATGTCTGTCTTTATGGCCATATATTTGCCTTTTACCGCTTTATTAGTGCGCAAGGCATGAAACATTTATTGAGCAATTGAAATATTATCAGAAATTAAACGACCCGTGACAAAGGCAGATTATGTTTTCGATATTAATTTGGACATCAATTTCTTTAATCTAAGACATAGGACTTTTGCAATGATTTTGTATCCAACATTACATAGACTAATTGGTCTGAATTCTGCCATTTTAGTTGGTCTTGATGTTTTCAGAATTAGACAAATGTGTGTCTCATTTAACTCTTGATCAAAAGTTCCCGATGATATAAATTCATTTATGAGGCCAATAATGTCCTTTTTTATCACCTCCCATGAACTCTGGAAAAAAGCGCAGTCATCCCATCTGGACCTGGAGTTTTTCCTAGGTTCATCATAAAGAGTGCTTTCTTAACCTCCGCTTCTGTCACTTTTGATAAAAGCATTTGGTTATCAACCTCAGTGACTTTTGGGGTAATTTCGTTTAACAATTCTGGCCCACAATCTCTTCCCATGGTAGAAAAGAGATTCGAGAAATAACTGGTGGCTACTATAGTAATTTCATTATCATTATTAACCCATTTTCCATATTATCAAATAAGCCGACTATCCTGTTTTTTGCTCTTCTTTGCCTAGTCTGGGCATGGAAAAATTTGGTATTTTCATCACCTTCATTAAGCCATTTTTTCAGCTTTTTTGTTTCCAATAAATCTCTTCCTCGTCATAAGCCTTCTTGAGTTCCAATTTGGCCTTCTGAATGTCATCGGGATTAGCTGAATTGTTATTTTGTAAATTCTCTAGTGCTTGTTTACATTTAAGGATCAATTGTTTCCCTGAAGGAAGAAATTTGCTCCTCCAAATAGATAATTCCTTCCTACAGTTCTTAATTTTACATGTAAACATTTTCCTCCGTCGACAGGATACTCCTTTCCATCTCTTTTCGATCGTTTCTTTAAAGCCATCTTTACCAAGCCAGCGTTTATCAAAGATAAACTGGTTGCGATGTCTAATTATTTGGTTATTAAACCGTCCAACTATTGGTCTATAATCTGACCCAATCATATCGAGATATTCTACTTCAGACCTTGGAAATAAATCATGCTAGTGTTCATTAGCGAAAGCTTTGTCTAAAATGCACATGACAATACCATTTTTGCGGATGCCCCTCCAGGACCAGAAATTTCCAACTTTTGGAAATTCAACTAATCCACAATCCTGAATCATTTGATTAAAAGATAAGAAAGAATTTGGATGTCTCAAAGAACCACCTTGTTTCTCATGATTTCCAGTGAGTTCATTAAAATCTCCCATTACTAACCAAGGTAAATTTCTGTTTATACCCATTCTTGTTAATCTCTCCCACACCTGGTCTCTCAAGCTTTGGTTTGGTTCCCCATAAAGAAAGGTTATATGAACCAGTTTTCCTTGAATTTCACATGTTACATCGATCATTCTATTATTTTTAAGATTTAGATTGACATTCGAATAATCATTATAGAAAAGAGCTAAACCCCCACTTTTCCCAATTGGTTCAGATGTAATCATCATATTATAACCAAAATGTAATTGAATTTTTTCCATAAAAGCATATCATTCTTAGTTTCGGAAAGGAACAAAAAATCTAGTTTATGTTTCTTCCAAATTTCCCTAAGAAATTTTATTGTAACTCTACTGCCAATACCTTGGCAATTCCAACAAAGAGTTTTTAACAAAAAAAAAATTAAAATTTCATAGAGCCTTTTCCTTGCTCCTTAGTCTTCTTGTCTTTGCTCTTGTTTTCTTTAAGGGCAGGAATAGGCGACATAGCTGTAATGACGTTCATCTTACGAACACTCACTCCATGAAGAGGAGTTGATGATCGTGAGTTTTGTTTGGCTGGGATAATTGGCGGCTTCTTAGAACACATCTCGTTTTGTTGTTCCTGAAGTTCAAACTGAGCATGGAAAGCTTCATGTTCTGCAATTTCCTCAGCAGAGAAAATCCTCTCTTCATCCTCTTCATAGATATCTTCATCCACACCTGCTTCTTCTTCACCTATCTCTGAGTTCGATAAATCCTCAATGTCGTCAGTGGAATTTGACTCCACACCAGTAATATGGTGATTTTCATTCTGTAGACTCTGTAACGCCACAATATTGGGATCATCACTAATCTTCACATTTTCCATTTCATGAACATGATTTGATTGCACAACATCAACCGTCACAGTATCATTAAATAGTGGGCGTCTGACCTTTTTTGAAGAGAGTGTGTTCAAAAGGGTCTTTAAACCTGAATCATTGTGGATCTTAGAAGATTCTCCTTCACACCATTAGGCGAGAATTGGCTCCTCTTGATCTGCATCAGACTGAAAATTCCTCTTGGAAGGAGATCTTTTACCCATCGAGTTTTTCATTTTCTCATTAACTCCATCCTTCATAGCCATTTGGCGATTAACCCCATTTAGAATAGCACCTTTATAGCTGTGATTTCTTCCTGCGTTTGAAGGCATTGTTTTCATCATCCTTGAGTGATTCACCGGTTCCTTTTTGGCCTTGTAGCATACATCAGAATCATGTGTAAGCCTGTAACATAGTTTACAATATCCTTCCATGTTTCGATATTCAATCAGCAGTTGTGATTCTTGACCTTCAACAAATTCCAAAGAGGAGGAGAAAATCAGCGGCTTTGAACAAGGTAGTTCGATCAGAATCTTCCTATTCTCCACTTGGACTTCATGAACTCGGCCAAGTGATCCTCCCACCAATCGGTAAATCTCTTCTGTACTGTATTCAAAGGGAATACCGGTTATCTTCACCCAGAAGCATATGCTGTGTGGATAGTTTGCATCCGCAAAATGCTTTCCATGGGGCATAGGAGACCATCCAGCCATCAAATCGACTAGATCTCAGTCGTAATATCTGTCTCAGATCCTCCTCGGTTTGGAATTTAAATTGAAACCGTCCATTCCCGAGGTTAATCCCCTTTTTCGTCCTTCCATCTTCCAAAATTTTGGCATCATGAAGATAAAAGAGTCCACATCTTGACGTTGAGGGTTGAGACATCTTCCAAGTAGAATCCTGGAACATCTCGCCAATAATGCCGAATTGTCTATCGCCAGAACTTTGATTCTGAGTTTTCTTGGTGGAGATCTTGCCTCCCGTGACTGCTTTGCCAGATTGAATTGTGACATGATGGAACAGAAATCACTCTCACAAACAGAGAAAACAAAGGTGATTAGTGTGGAATGATTTGCCAGAGAATGGTGAGGTGAGGAACTTAGTCTCCTCCTTAATATATCACATAAATCATAATCGACATTTAGAATCAGAATGAATGCTGATTTGATCCTTAGCAGATGCTGCATTGATAAACAAATATATGAAAGACAAGCAATGAATGTGATTGATTTATAAGATCGGAACATGTCAACATAATATTGATCAGAGATTACTAGAGAATCCTATCAAATCCAGCCATAATAATCAAAGAATAGAGCATGAATCAAGAGGATTTGAGGAACCAAAATCTTAATCGTTAATAAATCTTTAATATCCTGAATAAGACTGAGCTTACTCTAATAATGTAAATCGAAGTCTGTAACAAGCGAACAAGTAATTTTAGCCACGACAAGTTAGAATATGTCTGATATATTTTATTCATATATGATCTATGAAGAGCATTAATAGAACCATCTTTATTCCACAGGTATAGGACATTGAAGCTAAAATGCTTAATCATAATAATTAGTATACGTGATATAGCTTTGATTATATCATGCAATAAGACATAGTCAAGAGAGTTGCTGCGCTCAGTCGAAACAGCTAATTCTAAATCATCAATTAGATTAATTATGGAGATTTGATGGTGATGAGACAGATTTTGAGTCAATGATATCGACCTTCTTAGCTCAATAGCTTTAGGTTCTGGAATCAAATGAGACCATTCATGATCTCTTGTGATCATGAAATTATGGGAATCAATAAGCAAAAAGTAAACTGAATCATGGTCTTTAATCAAGAATATATCAAACGAGTCTGTATTATTAAACACATATCGGAGAGTACATAGAACATTCACACGCAGACACAATTCTGATTTTGTACATTTACTGAATAATCTTGAGACAAAATCCATATCTATTTTCAAGATACTATAGGGAGGGATTGTAAATTTACCTTTCGAATTTTGATATTGTCTTGGCAATTTTTTTTAATCAATTGATAAATCAGTTTTGCAACCATACAACTTATCTCTAATTATGTAGTCAGTTCATATGGTTAACATTTGAAAAAGATGGAATATAAAAGACATCTTGTCTGTTCCACACATAATGCTCCAATATTGCATCCAAATAGACACATTTCCATTTTATTGTATGTATGATTGACCATGTTGTATCTTCAAATGTAAGAAGATTCCTTAATCAAAACAAAGAATAAAAAACAAAAAACTAAAGGTAATTAATTGACTATTCCCGGTGTGGTGTGGATCATTAGTAACGGTAGTCGAGTACGTTTCTGGTCGGATTCTTGGCTGGAAGCTGAGCCTTTGATTTCTTTTGCAAGTCAGGTAATACCAGAAAATGATTTGAATTTACCAGTCAATACATATTGGATTTTCGGGTGTGGTTGGGATAAAGATCAACTCATGCATTTGTTGCCGCCACACATATTGTTAAAATTGTATGGGTATGTTTTTGATAAGGTCACCGGATCCGAGGATCGTCTTTCATGGAGGGGAACAACTATTGGAAAGTTCACGGTGTCATCTGCGTATTCTTTACTTACTATGGATCATACTTAAACTCAAGACATGTCGGGTTTGTTTAATTATGTGTGGCGAGCTGCAGTCCCAGAACGTGTTAGGACCTTTCTTTGGTCTTGTACCACGCGCACTCTTATGTCGAATTTGGAACGTTTTAGGCGCCACTTAATAGCTTCTCCGATTTGCCCAATTTGTAAAAATGCGGATGAGAGTATTATGCACATTCTTAGAGATTGTCCTGCTGTTGAGGGAATAGGGAGGAGGATTGTTCCGCGAAATCAACAGGGTTTGTTCTTTTCTCAATCACTACTTGATTGGTTCTATGTCAATATCAAAGATACGAGATTGGTTTTTGGTTGTTCTTGGTCAACACTTTTTGTAATAACGTTGTGGTGAAGCTGGAAATGGCGGTGTGGTAACATCTTTGGATCTAATGGAAATTGTCGTGATAGAACTCAATTCATCAAGGATAAAGCTTGGGAAGTCTCGCAAGCTATGTCGAAGCTGCGGGTCTCCACGGGTTCAAAGGTTAAAGTGGATAGATCAAAACCGTGGCAACCACCGATTGGAGATTGGTTTAGACTTAACACAGATGGAGTATCTAAAGGTAACCCGGAACTCGCAGGTGCAGGTGGTCTCTTACGGAACAGTTCAGGTGGGTGGCTAAGGGGTTTTGCGGTCAACATAGGAATTTGCTCAACTATTTTGGCTGAATTATGGGGAGTTTACTATGGTCTTTTCATGGGTTGGGAATTGAGAGTGTCGAAGTTGGAAGTAGAGGTCGACTCTGAATGTGTTGTGGAGTTTCTTCAGAAAGGGGTAGAAAGCACGCATCCTTTTTCTTTCCTGGTATGTTTGTGCCAAGGCTTTTTACAAAAGGACTGGTCTGTCCGAATTTCACATGTGCATAGAGAGGCTAATGCTCCTGCGGATGGTTTAGCCAATCATGCACTCTCTTTACCTTTAGGTTTTTGTGATTTTGATATTGTTCCTGAATCTATTAGCTCATTAGTGTCGAATGATGCTACTTCTTTCTTGCCTTCTTCCTCTTTGGTTGTATGATATTTTCAAATTAGTTTCTTAATAATATGGGAGCTTGACTCCCTTTTATTGACCAAAAAAAAGGCTTAAGTGAAGAACTGAATATTTATAAGGAAATTCAAGTGTATAGACATCAGCTTTTAAGTCCACATTTACTAGGTTATATTGTACCAAAATTTATGTCTCAGTTACCCTTACATCATAAAAACACAGCTCACATCTCTTTCATTGGCTTCTAGAAAATTATTGTTTTCAATTTTTCCTCTCTCCCCCCATCTCTTGTCATCCCTCTCAATTTTGCAGAGATTTTCAAGATTTCCATTGAATTCTCAACAATTGATCACGGAGGACCTTGAAGACTATTGAAGTCTCAATAATTTACGCTTGACGAAGTCGAGAATCGAAATTCTCCTTCATGGAGTCGAACTCGGTGCGCAA
Organism: Lepidium aucheri; assembly: GCA_900406435.1. Classification (NCBI taxonomy): domain Eukaryota; kingdom Viridiplantae; phylum Streptophyta; class Magnoliopsida; order Brassicales; family Brassicaceae; genus Lepidium; species Lepidium aucheri. The sequence continues at coordinate 7,941 of OVBA01006923.1, forward strand.
TTTTAGTCTCGTCTCCAGATCTTTCAGCAGACTTGAACGCAACACTCTAATCAGAGCCGGCACAGTCAAGCGACTCAGACAAATCCACATTATGTTCCACCAACTTGAGGATATTTTTGCGCTCCAACCTCAACTCATCTTTGACACGAGTGAGCTCCTCCTTGACAGCAGAGAGCTTAGACCGAGTCTCCACCACTTCGAGGTAGTCCCCAGCAACTCGGGTAGCGGAAGACGGGTTCCTCCGAGTACTGCTCTCCGGATTGGCAACATACCTCTCCCGTTCCAACATAAAGTTGTTCAAATAGGTGATAAACTGCAAGGACATGGAAAAACGACAGCTAGAAATCAGAGCAAACTAATAATATGAAGCAACATTCAGAAATCAGTACAAACTCGGAACAACAAGTAGGCAGCCTCTTCATACTCCTCGCGGTTCTTCATCTGATCCGGGGAGGGGAGGCGCTCCAACGAGGTTCCAGAATCGAGCGAGGATTGGTATGGTTATGGATAAAACGGAAGTCAAAAATACCCTTACTCCTTCCATGAGAAGCACCCACGGAACCATTCTTATCGGTTCTTCTGGGAGAATCAATCCTCAGCGGTGGATCAGCTCTCGCCTTTTTAGCAGGTCACGAATCTCTGTGACCAGACTCAGAAGAAACTTCTACGATGTCCCAAGATGGAGCAACAGAGGGCCTAGAAACCCTAGAAGGACCCCCAGATGACGAGCATTTAATCCGTCAAGCATGACACTGGCTTTAACATTCGGGAGTTTGAAATCATCAAGACCCATCTTTCAAAAGATTAAAAGAATTAAGAGAAATTTGAAAAACTTGAAGTCGAAAGAGAGTAAGAGGCAAATTCGGAAATCGCTAGGAAAGATTACAGAGATGAAAAGTGAGTGGTAAAAGGAGAAGAAGCACAATATTTATAGAAAATTACAGGAAGCCGAAACGACGCCAAACAGTTATTCTGACTGAGTTGGGGGAAATCGAAGCAACGGCATGCGGTAAAATGATGATCTACATAAAACGGAGGCGATTGTTCGACTAGCCCACTCGCGAACTGACACGTGGACCGAAGATTCTGGAGTTGGAAAATCTTCTGACTCGGAAATTCGGCACCAGAATTTTCCGAGTCTAGGGGGAAAATTGTTGGAGGTGGATCCGAGATCCTACTTTGGTCCACGGAAAACAACAGGTCAAATACTAAAGAACAAACCGATTGCAAGCATCAAGTCTTCAACTCTGATATCATCATCAACTTGGCAAAGTCTCATCTCGGAAAGTTCTTCGAACTTGAAGAGAAGTCAGATGGCACGTTAGCAAAACAAAGAGACATAAATTTTCCTATTCCGACATGGAAAATTTCCATAAATCTAGCATGAATCTTATCAACATAATTGTAAATCTTCCTTTATTTATCTACATGTAACAGCCTCTACAACCTATATAGAGGCACAATCCTTGGAAAAAGGGATCGTCTTTTTGGCATACTTCAAGCTAATAATCTTAGTCGGCATCATCTCTACTCGTTTTAGTTAATTACTCTTGCTCCAATCCAACTCACAAGTGTTCTTGCCCATTCTCTCCCACTCTTTTGATCAGGATCTTTGATTCTAAATACTGTTTGTGCTAGAACTGGTTCCAAGAACTCCTATAGTATTATTCACTGGAGTTCGACTCCAAATAATTATACAACCTGAATAATAATAATTTAGAGCTTGATTGATAAAACATAATAATAGAGAGCTTAATGATTTGAAAAGCCAATCAACTTTGTTTTAGTTAAATACAGAAAAAAGCATAGATGACTCTATAATATTCAATAGCTCAATGCTCCCCAAATATAAAGTATTAAACATAATTAAACTACAATTTTACTCTTATTAATTTGATTAAAATTCTACTAATAATATTAAAAAAACTTATGATGTTTGATTTTGTGAATTTAAATCTAATTATTCATTACTATGCTAATTACATATAATAAATTTAATATTAAAAGCATAAAACTTTTCTAATCTCTTTTATATTTTAAGTTTATGCTCATTCAAAACTCTATAATTACTAATCATGGTTGGAATCTTACATAATATACATACCAAGCTCTATTGACAAAAAGAACTACACACCAAGCTCTAAGGTTTGTGGGCCAAACTCCTACCTTCTAAATGGACATCATGGGCCTAATTATATCCTTGAATATCAAGCTCTAAGGTTTATGGGCCCCTACACATAATAAAGTCCAAAACATTGTCACCATCATCAGAATGTTTAGAGAGCTTTCACATTCAGATAGAGAAAAAACGAAAACATCAATTTCCGATTACATCTACGATGAAGCTTCTGAGATCCCTGTACCGAACCGCTGCGGCGGCCTCCGTCGCTTCCCTCCGATCATCTAGATCCACTGCCTCTAATCAGCTGTTGCGCAATCGTTTCATTTCCACGCGAGGACTCTTCGCTGTCTCTTCTTCATCTCCTTCCAATCGAACTCCATATGGTTAGTAACTACAATCGTTGCCTCTTTCATTTCTATCTGTTCCGATGATTGGAAATGGTCTAGTAGTTACTGAAAATCAGCTTTGGCGATGTATTAGCTTACAAAATTTCACTGTGTTGTCTCTTTTAGGATTCAAAAATGCATTTTTATATACGTTGTTAAGGTTTTCTTCGATGAGATTGTCTACTTACTGATATACTATTCTTGGTGGAATGCAATCTTCTCTAGAAGGATCAACGAATGCATTTTTTAGATAAGTTGATGGGATGTTATTCGATGGGAGAATAAGGACTGTGAGATCAATCTCATTATCGTTTTCTTCCGATGTTTTTCAATTTTGTATATTTCTTATTTGATTCTCTTTTAGAGACTGATTTAGCCAGTTTGTTATGGAAAAAATGTTGTAAGTGGTCTTCAAAGAGGAGAGTTTCTTGTACCGTCGTAGCCTTTAGAAACTAAATCTCTTTTGCTCCGAAGAGGTTGAGGGGTCTAACACGAGTGTGCACTTTGAAATTGATGTGCTTGACGGTGAAAATATGCAGATTTGGGGTCTTTTCGTGCAATGGACATTGGACAGGTGCGCAAATTTAGCGAAGATGTGTCTCACATGCCTGAAATGAAGGACACTGATGTTCTGAATGCATTTAAAGACTTGATGGCTGCAGATTGGGCAGAGCTTCCTTCTCCTGTTGTTCATGGTGCCAAAAGCGCATTATCGAAAAACAGTGATGACAAGGCAGGGCAAGAGGCCTTAAAAAATGTGTTCCGAGCAGCTGAAGCTGTAGAGGAATTTGGCGGGATTCTCACTTCCTTAAAGATGGAAATCGATGATAGCATAGGAATGAGTGGAGAGGTTCGTTGTTTGCATCACCAAACCATTTTCTGGATTTGACATTTACTTTTCTATATGAGGTTGTGTGATGTTTTGTTAATTTTTGATTTGTGTGCAGGGTGTGAAGGCCTTACCAAATGATATAACTGATGCGCTGCGTACTGCTTATCAGAGGTATTCTGACTACCTAGATTCATTTGGACCTGAAGAAGTTTACTTGAAGAAGAAGGTTGAGATGGAGCTGGGAACTAAGATGATCCACTTGAAGATGAGATGCAGCGGGCTTGGTTCTGAATGGGGAAAGGTAATAAAATTAGATCATTTCACTTGATTCTATAAACCTATGCTCTGAAAACATCTGTCCTCTGCTCATTTAATTGCGTGTGCATCTTTGAGAGTTGTATATAAGCTAGAATAGCCTGATTCAGTTATGAACTTGCATAGCTATCGAGCCATATCATCATGTGTACTAAAGGAAAAACCAGTACTTGTGTCTCTAAAGCTTTGTGTTTATTTCTTCTCTAGGTTACCGTTCTTGGAACCTCAGGACTCTCGGGATCTTACGTGGAGCAAAGGGCATAAAACGGAAAGAGAAGATCTTAAATGCGAGCAAAACTTGATATTTTGTTATGCGTTATTGTGTCGTAGCACATAATAAAGGTCAATAACCGACCAAAACACATATGAGGTGAGGTTTGTTCATTGTTTCCTTCAAGTGAAAGCTTTCAAACTTATATCTTAACACCAATTGAAAAAAACAGAATCTCAGTTCCAACAATTTAGACAAGCCTGTTTTCATATGTTACAAGAGAGTTCTTTCGTTTCTAATGATTCAACAACATTTGAGAGGTCGTCTTTTGTTAAATGAAAGGAACAGGAGCAACTCTGGTAGGTTTCCTCCACGACCAAGACTCTGCAGGAGACTTTGGGAGTGGTGGAAGCAACACAGCTTTTCTTCCTAAACCAAATGGCCATCCTTGGCAATGACATAACTCTTGAATCACTGATCCTTTTCTAATTTCATTCATGTAATAAATCTTCCATTGATTCTCCAACTCTGCACCTTTCAAGCTTGAACATCTCGAGAACTCGCTTTTCGCAGTCATATATCCTTCAATGCTCAGCTCACTCATACAACATTCTGAAAAACTGCTTCTTACTGAACAAAACTCATCAGCCTCTTCCTTTTCGATATTGCATTCTTTTGCGGATTGGTACGTTAGAATCTCCATGCATTTCCTTGGCCTCTTCCTTAGTTTCTCCATTGCTCGACTTCTAATCTCGAAAACAACAACCTGAAATCAAGACAATCATAGACTGTAAAATCTCTTTCATTAATGTGTTCAATTCGGATAAACCCAACCGAACCAAAAAGAAAACATGGATGTAGATAGCTCTTTTGGTTAATCAAGAGGTTCTAGTTTCTAGAGTACCGTCGACTCTGAGCAGCAGAGACCTTGTATCATCCTTTATAGAGGGTATAGATCTCCAACACTGAGAGTCGACGCATTATCCCTTTCACCATAATCTCTTAGAGAACCAAGGAAGCCAATGTGAATTTTAAGCCATTAGATTATCATCACTTTGGTGTTGAAGATGACTTATATAAGGAAAAGGCAAAAATGAAACACAAAAACAAAGGATTGGAGTTTGAAGTTACTTCATGGTCATAATCGAAATCTCCAAAAGGCTTGTCATCATTGTCTTCATGATCAGAAACATCAACTTTTCTACCTTTGCATCTGTAACAATAATTGAAAGCATCTCTCAAACCTGTGCTCACTTCCTCGGTGCAGAATACCATTGTTACCTGCAAATGAGTGAAAATGGTTTGAAATCTACTGATGATTTTATGGTTTAGGTCTATTAGATAATTGTGAGCTGCACAATGACACTTTATCTAACATCACTTGTAATTCTTCTCAATACACGCAACACTACTTTCGTTTTCGATACTTTTACTGTTTCTCAACTGAAGAATGAAAATATTATGACCAAGATTACGATTATCCTCTGAAGAAGACAGCATTAGATTATACGATAAACAAGGTTAACTAGATATTAATCAACATTAACGAATTCATCTCATAATAATCTAAGTTTGATCTTAAATTCATATGTGACTTGAAGCATAATACTTAGTGGTGATAAAAAGAAACTAAAAGACATTGCACCAAACTAAAGTTATCTTGATACGCAAAGATTTGTTGTTTTCATACAACCAATAAAATACGTGTATAAATGAAGAATTCATATATTTAGTAATTAAGAGAAACATACCTTTCAAATTCTTTGTTTGTATTTTAAGAACTTGAAACAGAATTAGGACAATATTACATCCTTCAGAAGCTTGGTGTATGTTTGTTAATGGCTTTCTTCTTCAGTTTCTTTGGATTCTGTTTATATCTTATATTTACTTTACCATTTTTTTTCGAATTTAATTTACTTTTGGGACAGCATATAAATCTTGTTATTATAAGCTCTAAAGCAATGGTCACCATTATTTCATTCACATGCTCCCACTAAGCAATAATTACACCAAGAACCCAACTTCTTTTATGGCCATTACTTTTACCCCAAACTTTAATTTAATTGCTTTTCACATTTTAATAAATATAGAACAACCATAACATAACATAATTTGTTTTTTGACCGACCATTTATTTACTTAATCTTTTTGTTAATGGTTACATAATAAAAATAAAAACATCAAACGGATTATAACTGTAAAAATAAATCAAACATTGTTACTTTACTATATCTTTTATCACTGATTTTAATTTGGAGATTTCAATTGGTCTGTGTCAATCTTATTGTTGGTTTGGTTGCATAATTATACATTTAAAAAGGGATTTTGATCGTAATTGAATTTACATTGCGAAATTTAAAATGTTATGGATTTTTAATTCAAAAATTAAAATAGTGTATGGATTAGAATTAATTAAAAAACAAATTTTATATGATTTCTTGAATAAACCTTTTATGTAATTTAAGCTGTTTCTGATTTTTTTATTCAACTTGAAATTTGTGAATTTTTAGATTAATAATCCAAATTAATCTTGGCAAATATATGATCCAAACTATTCAACTCCAATCTAAAGCTTAACAAATTATTTTGATTAATTTTTTTCCTCTTTATCACATGATCTGATCTATAACAAAATTCATCCAAGTTTTATATGACTTAATTTTGATACAAATCTCCTAATCTAATAAAAACAAACCCAATCTAAAATCTAAATAACCAAACCCAAACTTAATTTGTCCCTAAAAGAACTAAACCATTCACTACAAAAAATTTACCTATTGTGATAATTATATTGTAATTATAAATATTAGTAATAATTTGTGATGTTTTATATACAATTTTGTTACGAATTTTGTTTATTACAAATCATTGTGATTCTATTCTGAAACGGGCCGTAACAAAATTATTACCAGATTTATTTGTCACAAATATATTGTCATGATTTTGTTGTTAATATGCATTTGTGACACTTATATTATATTCATTTACAAATTGTCATAAATTAATAACAACATTTTCATATTATGATGAAATATGTGTTATTGTGACAAAATATTACATATCAATACAAATTTTTTCTTCTAGTGATTGAGGAGTGATAAACCAACATGTGTAAGAGGACATGTCAAAAGTAAATTCCACGTGTCATAAAGTTTAATCGTGATTCGTAAAGAATAATGTGCATTCCACAGTTTGTAAGAAGCATGTCACACTCCTTGCTGAGTTCTGTAAATGTCGAAAACGAGTCCAAATATTCATCAAATTTTGTCTCCTTTATAAAAGAGTTCAAAGTTCTCTACTTTTCCTCATCAATCTTTTAGTGTTTGATTCAAATTTGCTTGATATTTAATATATCATTCGTCTATTAATATTCAAAGAAAAAAATATAATTTTGATTTCTGCTTCCGAATTTGTTCTATGTGCATTTCACAGTGTTTGTGGAACAGGAGACTGTGTTCAAGCTGCAATGATTGAAAATGGTGACGACGACGACGATGTTATCTATGATTATGCTCCAGCTGCATGAATGTATTATTACTATAGGATCGAATCACATAGAGATTAAACGATTTCGTGGAATCGAACTGTGGTGGTAAAGTGGTAGAAATGTACTTGACCAAAGACATTTCCAATTTTGTACTTAATTATATCAATAATTTTATGAACTAGTTAGGGCTTCTTATATTTGCTGTAGACAAGCTTGTTGATTAGACAAATATATAGTTTCTGTCGGTAAGCTTCATCGATATTATATGACAATGAGTTATTGGATTTTCTGACAAACCTAATATCCTCTACGTTGAAATAAATTTTGAGAAACAAACTAATTGGAAAAAAAATAAAGTAACGTTTGGGGGTCGAAATATTTTTCCGGGTTAGTAGGGTTGAAACCAAGGAAGCCCATATCAAACAAAACTTTTATATCCAATCACAAATAAAATAATACTCTTATATAAGCCATTTGATTATATAAATCATCATCATCATCATCATCATCATCATCTTCTGTTGAAGATAAGCTTGATGATAAGATCAAGAGATTAGCTTGAAGTGC
>OVBA01006924.1:0-15859 GCA_900406435.1 Lepidium aucheri
GTTCATCTTGCACACGCCACACCACTTGTTGGTCTTCTCATGGCGTTTTTTTAGTTTTCTTGTTATCTCCTCTTGAGCCAAGCTTTTCTCCATAGAAGGCACCCTCATTGATGCGATCTTCTCGGAGATTTANCTCTCATGCGCTTTTAGGGTTCCTATCAATTCTGTGACTGAGAGAATTGATAGATCTTTTGTTTGTTTGAGTACCCCAATGATACTATCGAATCTTTGTGGTATGGAGATGAGAACCTTTTGAACCACTTGGTTATCGGACTTCTCTTCTCCATGGACTCTTAGTTGATTACTCAGATTAATCAATTTTGTTGTGGAATCGTTTATTGTTTCACCTTCTTCCATCTTCAGATTTTCATATTCTCTTCTCAAGGTTTGAAGATGGATAATTTTAACTTGTGCACTTCCTTGAAACTCCATCTCTAAGGCTTTACATGCTTCTCGTGATGTTGATGAAGAAGCAATTCTCAGAAATATGGATTCCGAGACTGCACTTTGAATGATTTGAAGCGCCAACATGTCCTTCAACAATTGATCTTCTCTTTCTCTTGTTGCTTGAGGCGTGGCTTCAGTGGTTGGAGTCTCTGTGATTCCATTCTCAATTATATCCCACAGTTTTCTGGTTTTCAGAATTGTTGTCAATTTTATTTTCCAGAAATTGTAAGAATCTCCATTGAAGATTGGAATAATTTGATGCATCGTTGTCTCCATGTGCTCTGATACCATATTGGAGTTTGATCTCTCTTGTGTTTAGGATCAGACAACAACAAACATTAGTTTGTTTCTCTCTTAGAGAATTGAATCTCTCTGTTTCTCTCTTAGAGATTTGATCGATATTGAAGATGAAGATTATAACTCTCTGTTTTAGTTTTTTTGTTAAAACCAGAAACTCTCTGTTTCTGTTTCACGTTTTTTTAAAATCAGAACCAACTACTTTATTAATCAGTAAATCAAGTATTTATAGTTTACATCATATTGTTTCATGAAAGGTTATGTCTCTAAAAGACATCCTTAGACCTAAAGACACAAACTTACAAATAAACACAACTATTGGATTATACCTATTCATACACACCTATTCGATTAAACAAACTAATACACATAAATCTTATAGTTTATACGAAATCCTAAAGTACGATGATAATATACGAATAAAGACTTGATACGATTGAAGACTTAATCACTTCCAACGGTAACAATCTAAATTGTTTATCTCTTTAGAAACGTCTAAGGGCATGAGATATATACAATTTTTTAATATTGGCGAAAAATAAAACAAAAGTGATGCCATGAAATAGTTTTGGCTCAACTCGTTTTGTTAAATATCAAGGCATACCTCATTTCGCCTTAAGATTCTAACATTCTTTTCAATCCTTTTCTGAAAATACCAAAAGAAAGTTATACTCAACTCATTTCATACCTTATTCTGCCTTCGCTAACCATTCTTCTTTTTAACCTCGGTCTTTGAAAACACAAGAGACAACACCTATTCGGTCTTTAGATTTAGTTCTTTTCCCCTCTTTCACCAAAGAAAATACTCTATGTTGTGTTCAATTCACACATTTAGAGAGAGTTCAATTTGATTTTCGCAAACAAGAGTGAAGAACATAATATAAAAACCCTAATATTTTTATTCCCAAATTCTAAATGATTTCGTGAAAGCTTTTTTTTTCTCCAACCCTCAAAACAATGTCGTTTTTCTAATTATGCCAAAAGATCAAAAATTAGACCACATCACTGTACATGTGTCAATTTAACAGACTAATAACGAGTCCTTGATGGTTGATTAACATTTGTAACATTGACTAAGATTTTGGCACTTGGTTAGAAGTTCATGTTGTTTTTTTAAATATTTAGGCATTTAAATTAGATTTGTGCACCACACTAAAGTTCATGTAGGAATAAGCACGATAGGGAGAGTCCGTGTAGGAACTGACCCTTTTTCCTACATTGTGATAATAAAAGTGCCATAAACATTGCAATGAACCATGTTATGCATTCTCAAACTAAGCACATCATGATTAGACATCATTTCGTTCAAGAATTTTTTGAGGAGAAACTAGTCATTATCGATCATGTGAACATTGAATTTCAACTAGATGATATTTTCAAAAATCTCTACATTTTACTCGATTCATTGAATTAAGAACTGTTATTGGTGTATGTGAAATCTAATCGTCACATTCGAGTGTGTAAAGTGTAGACAGGTACAAGTTTTAGATTTTGTTGTGTACCATATATCAAATGAGTCAATGGTATAATCTCTAGTTCTGCACACTATGGAAAATAGTTGTATATCATGCCGTTCTGTATAGATCATGTACAAAGGGTTGTGGCACTGTATATCAGAAGGTCAAAGAGCTGAGGTGAGCACATGTATTAGCTGGCTGAGAAGTCAACTGATGCCCTAATACAGCACTGTGTCCAATCTTGGATCAATGATATTGATGAGAACAGTGAGTTGAGAAGTCAAGTTATACTTATGTTCCATCCAAGTGCTTTCAAGAAGGAGGGCAATGAGCAAAGAAATCGAGCAATGACTCGTATCCCTCTCAAGTACTTAGGTGTTGTGCCCAAATTTAATAATAAAAGTAATTTAAAAGATTCGTGGATACACACAGCTCCATGTCTCACCAAAGAAAATTCCAGCTGTTTGTAGTATAGTCTCATGAACAGAGTGCTAAGAAGTACACACGATAAAGGTATGACTTGTGAAAAATTAGCCACAGAAGCCAACTGTTTATATGGTATATACTTGTAATATTGACTGTGTGATGATATCTCAAGTAAGTATTGCTCTCTATATGCTCATTACACAACTCATTGTGGGGAGATTCTTATGTAGGGATGTGAATAATTAAACTAAGTAAGTTTTTGTTTATTTCAATTTGCTAGTTGTGTTCACATGCTTTGTTAATGACTTGGGTCCCTCACAACACTCAATCATTTGATGCATTTGATCCTCTATGGTTGCTACACGAGTCAATAGGATATTTCCTGTTAGTTTGGCCAATTTTTGTAATTCATTTTGTCGATAAATGGCCATTATATTAGGTCCATTTCACCGAGGAACTGAAGGGTTTTGGAGGGAAAAGAGCACTTAGGGTTCATGCATACTTTGCGCATTGTAAAAATCATTCAAAGCGTCTGTGTCTCTCTCATTTGTTCACCAAGACACACTTCCGTCTAATGAACACTCTCTTTTTCTAGTTACCGGAATCATGAAATCAATTTTGTCCTCTCTCTCTCGCGTTGTATATCACCAGTCTTCACCATCTCACGATGGTACCAACTACTGTTGCTCTAGCAAAAAAATATGATAATATGTGTACAATGAAATCGAATCCGCCACACAAAACTCCATTCACCGGTGGTTCATCTTTGTTGCCACCAACAAACAATCCTGTCAACTCTAGAAACAATCTCTTGGAAGTTACAAGTATGAACCAAGACAACGATGTCTCCACTGGATTCTTTGGTGATGTCTCAACAGTCTCAGGAAATGGCGCCACCGTCCGAGTCTTGACAGTCCTTCGTCGCCAAAAATTCTAAGAGAAAGCATATGCTGCTTGGATATCTTGGTTTTGCAGATGTCTCTTCCTCGTCCAGACCTAAAACGCAAGATCCTCTGGTCATCAACTTTTTTGAGTCACCGGGATCTCCATCACGAGTATCTCCAACGATGCTAGCTCCTTCGATCTCCACTCGCCTTTGAAAGCGTGCTCTGGTTACTCCTTCTCTTTCAAAAGAGTCATGTCAGAAACAGTAAAGCATCCATTTCTAGTAAACCGTCGCTTGAGCCGAAGACAGAAGCTTCCAGATCCATGACCTTCAAACAGAGGTGTGCCATTTTCTTTTCCTCTAAACAAATAATAAAGGAAAAGGTGTTTGATCTAGATGTCAGAGAGTTGGTTAAGGATATAATTGAGTATGTTGGGGTATTGGGACCTGTCATAGAGATTACTCCATATGATCAAGATGTTATATTTGTGTTCTTTGCATCATTACCATCAACACCGATGACATAACACTCTATACAGGTTAAGCTTTGTGGTGTTGACTTTGAATTCTCTCCAACTTGTGTCAACCATCTGTTTGGTCTGTCTGACATTGACGACTCTGCCACTCGCAAAAATCTGCTCCATGTGTGTTATAATGCAATTGCCTCCTTTCTCACAGATGAGCAAGTGACTGTCTAGAAAGGCATCATCGTCATTCATTCAGGTCTGTAGATTTCTCTACAAGATCTACTACAAGGACTGGCTTCCTACCAACAATGAGTCTTATGGACAGAGACTACATGCAAGGATTTTTTACATGTTGCTCAAGGGAATGCCTTTCAACTTTGGTCAGATTGTTTTCGATTATGTCTTATTGATAAGAGAAGATCCAGAATCAAAAGTCTGGCTTCCTTATCCCAATTTACTATTCAAACTTCTAAACAAGCAATATCCTATTCTGGTTAAGACAGAGAAACAGCCTTCATCACCAGTTTCACGTCAACAGGTCAATCAATCTGCTGCCAAAGAAAAGAAGAAAGCATCTACAACTACCAGAAAAAGAATGAGTGCTAAGGACGCAATAAACTTACAACTACTAACATCAACAAGGGACCGTTTGCTGCACAGACTCAAGGGTTATACACTAAGCAATTCAGCTGTTGGAATTCTTGCTTATGCCTAGTAAGTTCTCTATCTAGCAATATCTTATAGAGTGAGACTACCTCTTAGGATTGTTTACATGCTTCTCAAGGGAATGTCCTTCAAATTTGGTATGATTGTTTTTGATCATGACTTGTTGATAACACAAGATCCAGAATCAAAGTTTTGGCTTCCATAAGCTAGTATACTGTTCAAACTTCTAACCAAGTAGTGTGGGCGACATTGGGCTGCGGCGGTGTAGGTGCAAGAGCAGTGGGAGCACGTCTCTGAGTGGTGTGGCGCTGAACTTGCTGCAGATCAGTATCAACCTCTACAATCTCCGGATGAGTGATGTGAGGTTCGAACATGACACTCTCTCGACAGGTGAGAGAAGTGACTTCTAGAGCGGGAAGCTTACACCAATAGGATTACCAATCCCGAGCATAATACCACCATTTTGTCTTCTTAGCGAGGTAGCAGAAGTTAGTAAAAACCCTGTTGTTTATATAAGTAATCATGTCTATCCGCTGAGTATCACTGAGATCTAGATGATGGAACATGAAGATAGGTGTAAGAAGACTACCAATAGTCTCGGAGGTCGGGATGTTTGGCGAGCCTCTGAAATGACATTCTGGAAGCAACTTAGGGAAAACGAATTCCCAGTTGACGTCGAGAGGTGCAGACAGAGGAGGTGAACTGTCACCGTAGAGATCTGGCACTGCTAGAGCAATAGTGTGATGCAGAAGCTCCAACACAGGCTTCGTCACAGCATGTTTGATCTCCTTACACAGAATGATGGAGCCCAAGAGCTTGGCAACGATCCAAACTAAAGGGTGCCGAGTATGTCTCAGCTTCGAGTCTCTACCATGAAAACATCCCTCAGCTAGAATATGCCACAGGGCATCATTAGGTGCACCATCTCTAGAGGGTAACCATCCCTCAGCTTCTTCTCTGAAACCATATATCCTGCAGATATCCCTAATCGTCATCGTGTACAGTACTCCCCTAGTACATATACGTGAAGTATGCAGCATATACTGGAGCATGGGGATCTGCAGCTAAGTGGAGATCACATGTAGCAAGAAACTATCTGACTGGCTTTGGGTACAGCGGGTAAGCTTTGCACTCGAAGGTACACAAACCTAATCTCTCGAGCATCCCAACAACATCATCCAGAATCCCAAGCTTGTCCATAGTGGTGGGACAAAGGAATTTTGTAGGGAGCATCTTGTTCCTCAGGAACTGATCATAGAAGATCCTCTGGAATTCTTTCCATCCCCCTTCCGCTTTACGCTTCATGTAAGCATTATCTGCTGGCAGATATGACATGTCACCCAAATTTTTCTTAAATGGTTTCCCATCAGGTCTTGGCCACCATAAACAAGTCCTCGAATCGAAACCACTAGAACTCTGTTCGGCTTCAAGGTTAGATGACCTCCTTACTTTTTTTGATGGTTTTCTTGGCTCATTTGTTCAAAGCATTGTCTGTAAACAAAAAAAAAGCAGAGAAAAATAGAGAGTTTAGTTTCTCTACAAAGGGCATGAGAATGTCGAAAATTTGAAACTTGAAAGAGATTACTATGAATTAATTTCTAAACCATTTAGCAACACAAGCAAACATCCAAAAATGCATCAATTAATCATATAATATCTCAATTCCAGACCTAAATTCCCAAATTTCCTAAAATTTACCTTCAACCTAACACATCGATCTATAAGAAAATATCATTCTTATTCTGGGTAATTGGACTTTGAAATCACTAAGCAACACTGATAGGGCATTGGTTTTACACAATTAAGCAGTAGTCAATTGAAATTTGTAGATCTCTCCAATTTGTAGACAGTAAATAAGTGATAGGAAGTGATACCTTTTTTTAACGAGAATGATAGTTGGATAATCAGAAAGAGGATGAAAAACTGATTGGTTTAGGCTTTTGAGTCGTTGAAATCCGTTAAGAAACGAAGAGATTATGAAGGATTGAAAATTTGGTGAAAATCTCCTCAAAATCGCCCAAGAACAATATGTTTCTTTACATTTTCAAGTTTTGATCCAAAAACCCTCGTTTTCCTTTCAACACCTCTTCTGAAATTTTCCTCTTTCGATGATCGATCGATCACTCCTGTGGAGGTCAATCATTGGGTTGAGCGCAGGGTCCTTAGCATTCCATGATCAATCGATTAGGCATCTGGAGATCGATCATCCACTCATGCGCGTAGTCCTTACATCTCCATGATTGATCAATCACTCATGTGTGGATCGATCTTCCAATCGAGCGCATCGTCCTTACATCTCCATGATTGATTGATCCTAGCTTTGATCGATCGATCAAATCTCTCTTATCAATTTCTCACCTGAAACAAAGCAAACCAAAATGAAAAATTAACTTAAAACACAAAAAATTACGAAAAAGAAAACTACCTAATAGTGGTTGCCTCCCACTCAGCGCTTCTTTAGAGTCATTAGCTTGACTTTCATGCCACTTAGATGGCGGATTGACTCTTAGGAGGAATGTTCACTGCCTTAATCTTACCTTCACTGATGATGAACTCCTTCAGTTGTTCATCCTTCATGTGGAATTCAACTTCTGTACCGCCCAACAGCACTACCGTTCCATCATGGTGAATCTCCTTCACTAAATATGGTCATGAAGTCTCAAGTCCAAGCCTTCCTGCAAAAACCTTAAGATACAAGTTTCAAATAACAAACTCATCATATTCATCAGACTTAACATCAAGGATACATATATCATTTTGCTCAGCTGAGTCCTCAGCTAGCTTGCGACAAACAATGTACTCTTCATCTAATTCATATTCGAGTTCACAACTACCCAAACTTGTATAAACTGAACCTTCAAACCCAAAAACTGCCTCCTTCTTAGTAGAAATGTTGATCATTCTACACAAGTTACTCGTTGAAGCTCTAATCTGGTAGGAGACTTCCTTATCAATGTCTTCTAGCACAAACCTCGTTTAAAGAAGTCGATTTTTGCTCGTACCGTGTTAAGGAAAGCTCTTTCTAACAAAATCAGAACTACTCCACCTCTAACCATCTCAACCACTGTGAAATCGGTTGGTACTCTTCAGTTTCCCACCAAAACAGTAAAATCGACTAACCTTCCCTTTGGGCTTTTAAAAGTCGCGTCTCCAAAAGAACTGGACGATTTGTGCTCCTGCATCAGATCAGTCCCCAATTTCTTCATCATCTCTTGAGAGATGATGCTCACACTTGCACCCAAATAAGAAAGTGCATCGCTGAAAATAAGTTATCACAATATGCAAAGGATGGTGAACTCTCCTTGATCTTCTAGCTTAGTCAGCTCTTTTAAGAAAGGGATTGGAGGTTGGTACTTCCCTTCCTTACTCGTAGTACACTCCTTAGTATTAGACTTCACAACATTGCATGACTTCTTCGGATTCTTCTCTACTTTTCCAGGCAAAGCTCCTTGAGGTCTCCTCATAGCTTCAGCAGTTTGAGCTACTTAAGTATCTAGCTTCTTCATATGTACATAAACTGCCTTAAACTTGCTGTTCAAATTGTTATACATGCTGTCTACCTTTGTGTTGAGTTCGCGTGTTTTCTTCTGGTGCTCGATTGCAAGATGCTAGATCAAAGCTTTGATCTCATCATTCGGAGTTCCTGAAGAGCTCACTGGAGCTTGGTCCTGTGGTGCCTACTTCTGATACGGCTTATAAGGTTTTTCCCAGTTGCTACTTCCTGAGTTCTGGTTGTAAGGCTTCTGACGGATCCATCTTTGACCAGAACTTTTCACAAATGGTTCCCTTGAAAGGGTGATCCCTGAGGGATTACCGGAGCTGGAAATACTACATCCTGGGGGTTCTCTTCTCTTGTACTCCTATAAGAAAGGTAGTTCAGATTTTGTCCCTGTTTTGCCAGTTCACATAATCAACTTTCCTTAGCTTGTTTGTTAACTCTGAATCATCCTGAACCTGCGCTACCTCTATGCCGTCATCCAGCTGATGTATACTCATTTGACTCCCTTGATTTTCTTTGATAAGCATATTGAGTTTCTCAGAAATCACATCCATCCTCTAAATCTCCAAGCTGTTGAGGCTTGGGGGCAGGAGATTCAATCTGAGGGTCATTTTAAATCCCCCTTGTCGATTTAAGAAGGGAAATTCTGACCAAGAACCGCTACATGTTTCTTCTGGTCAAGACAAGACGAAATTGGATCAAAACCAAGTTGGCGCTAGCGAAGACAAAATGGCGGAGGAGTATTATAGACTTAAGAGTGATGTTTCAAAGAGAAGTTGTCGAAGTCATAGAAAGAAAGATGAGATTAACCGTATGGTTGCTAATCTTGGTGGATTAAAGATTAGAATCTCAAGCTTCTAAGGGAGGAATGATCTGGATGCGTATTTGGATTGGGAAACCAAGATGGAACTAGTGTTCAATTTTCAAGAGTATGCTGATGTGAAACGTGTAAAGGTTGCAGCCACGGAGTTCAGAGGCTATGCATTGAGCTGGTGGGATCAACTCATGACATCAAGGAGAAGGAACCAAGAGAATCCAATCTCTACTAGGAAGGAAATGAAAATTTTCATGAGAAAGAGGTTTGTGCCTCAACATTATCATCGAAACTTGCATCAAAAATTGAGGAGGCTTACCCAAGGGAACATGTCATTTGAGGATTACTACCAAGGAATGGAGCTATTAATGCTACGAGCTGACATAGTTGAGGATAGCGAAGCTTCAATGGCTAGGTTTCTAGGAGGACTCAATCATGAGATACACGATAAGCTTGAGTTGGAACATTATGTGGAGACTGAGGACATCTTGCATAAGGCTATTTTGTTTGAGAAACAAATCAAACGCAAAGGCAACACTCGTGGAAAGTACTCATACAACACCCAAACTAGCTACTCAAAGGAAGAAGGTTCTCGTGAGGTATCAAAACAAGAACTTGCTTAGCTTGAGACAAAGACCGTTGCTGAAATTTCAAGTGCAAAAGGGAAAAATAAGTTTAAACCTAGAGCTATGGAAGTTCGTTGTTTCAAGTGCTAAGGAAGAGGACACTATGGTAATACTTGTGCAAGTCAAAAGGTTATGGTAATGTTACCAAATGGTGATTATGCGTCGGACGAAGAGGAAAACGAGACTATACCTCCATCTCCTAGTGCCAATGAGTCTCCACCGCCAATTGAGGTTTCTCCATTGAAAGGAAATTTGTTAGTTGCAAGGAGAACTCTCAACATAAACGTTAAAACTGAGGAGCATGAGCAAAGAGAGAATCTTTTTCACACTAGGTGAATAGTGGAAAGGAAAATTTGTAGTATGATCATTGACGGTGGGAGTTGTACCAACTTAGCAGGTGAGACTATGGTTACTAAGTAAGTAACTTGTGGCGTTTATCTTATCTAATAAGTAACTTGGTCTCTAAGTTACTACATTCAAACTTAATTCAACATTCTCCCCCTTAAACTTGAAATCGATTTATCAATGTCTTGAACACCAATGAAGTCTCTCATTTCCTTGAACTGGATTCTTCCTAGTGTATTTGTTAGAATATCAGCCTTTTGCCTTGTTCCGAGAATGTGTTCCACTTCTGTTTGATCACTTTCACCACATTCTCTTATAAAACAAAACCTTGTATGTATGTGTTTACTTTTTCCATGAAACACTGGACTTTTTGTAAGTGCTATTGTGGATTTTTTTTCTATTTGTATGATCACCTTCTCACTTGTTGATCCCATGACTTCTCTTAGCAACTCTTGAAGCTAAATTGCTTGTCTTGAAGTCTCGGTTCCAGCGCTGAACTCAGCTTCACATGAAGAAAATGCAACAGTTTCTTCTTTCGATAAAATCGTTAGTTCTTTTAAACCATCAACTGTGAGGTAAGCAACCATTCTCTTCTTCCACAAACCGTAGTCACCAGATCCATCAAAGATTGCTATCTTTGATTTCGTCATCGTTCACCTTCGATGACTTCTCTTTGAACCCCCTCGATTCTCAATCAAGAATCTACCTTGGTTCTTAATACCAATTTATTCGAGATTTAATTGGATTGTGCTTGAATCGATTGCATGAACAAGAAAGTAAAGAGACAAAAAATATTTTACGAGTTTGGATTCCTTTTCGGAATCATACGTCTCGCTGAAGTTAGAGCTTTGGAATCCATTATCACCGAGCACAAAAACTTACAACTCTCTCTTTCTCCCTATCTGATGTGATCATGGATAACTCTATTGATGAGGAGAAGCTCAAGGAGGATGTGCTCAAGGATGTACCAGCTTGAACAATGACAAGATCACATACCAAGCTCTTCAACCAAGTTATTGGAGGACTACTTAGACACCTTGAAGATCAAGAAGATGTTAACATAAGTCTAACCATACCTGTTTGATTTATATTCAACAAATGGGTGTAATCCATTTGTACTCTTTTTCCCTTAGTGGTTATGTCCAATTGGATTTTTTCACTAAGGTTTTTAATGAGGCAAATTAGATTACACTTATACAAGAGAACTCATTTGTTGAATCAACTCGGACCATTCCCTTATCTCTTCAAAAGCCCTAAGAATTGGCCTTGTTGTTTTCTATTTAAACTCCTTGTATGAGAACCGATTTTATTATCTCTCTTTTAATCAAAAATCATTTTCTTTATGATTATGTGTCAATCTATTTGGTGTGTAATATCTAAAGCCCCCGAAATATCAAAGGTTTTTGCTGCCTTTGTGCAACCATTCAATCCACGCATTCGAGTTCTTCTTCTTCTCCAATTAAGAACAAGTCGCATATCCCCTTTACCCTCCTTTGCAAGTGACAATCTTAGATGTTTTGCATCAAGTGGTATCAGAGCAAACACTTCAAAGGGAGTACTTCAAACTCTATCATCTCTTACTATTTTGTTTTTTTCATTTCACCTTCTCATCTTCCGCTTTTCTTTTCTTAAAAACTTAGAAAAATCATAAAAATAAATATCATTCGTTGGAAGTAATTTGAAAATCATCTCTTGTTGCTTGTTTATCACGTGAACTTTTATATTTATCCCAGATAATTTGTGTGGTGCATTTTACGATCCATTTTGTGTGCAACTCTTCACCTTCAATTTAGTTCACGATCCGATTTGCATTCATTCAAGTTGACTCTTCGCATTCTAGTATTGAATCTTCATAGATCCGTCAATATTAGATTGTTTTGAGTATCTCATAACATTATTTTTTGGTCTTGTTATCAAATGATGATGTAATGTAAGTGGGGGGTGTCAATCCATCTCAGAGAACTAGCAAGCAAATACGATTCAACCTACCATTCCAATTCAATCTATGTTATTAATCATGTCACAATCAAACCATACAACAATAAACAGAGTAATGAAAAACAAAGTAATGCAAAAACAGAGAAATTACTTAAAAAAAGAGCATGCACAAAAGCAATAGAAATAGCAAGGTAAGGCAATTGGATATTGAACAGGGTGATGACAAACAAGTTAATTGATCAACGCAAGTCTAAGGGAAAGCTAGGTTACTTATGAAATCCCATTCAGAGGAGGTTCTCAAGCAAGGATACAAGTGTTCAAAGTCACTCTCATGAACAAGGAACTTTCACAGAATGACTCTCATACCTACACTAGTAGCGGGAACGCATCATTTTGTGAACATTAAGCACATATCCTATTCAATGCTAACAAAATCGCAAGGAAGTCAATCTCTTGATCCAAGCAATTATAGTCCTAGAATCTAGTCCAGATCTGACATTTTAACAAACACCTAGTCTGCATAAATGAAACAAATCAAAATTTCTAGTGGCCAGTATGAAATCGACTGTAAGCAACGCAGATCTAGCAAGATCCTAACAGTTCTAAGTGTAAGCAACCTATTTTCCAAGAAACCTACATCAATCTACCATGATTCCTCATCACCAAAGGCGGATCTACTCATTCATGACGGATGAGAGCTCAAACCTTGGGTTTCTCATGTGCATAAGTAAAATTAAAGCAATAAACTAAAACAGAAATGTAAAGGAAGAGAAATGAAATCGCAACTAAGATTCAAGCAGATCGGAATTTCATTCAACAAGAACACAAGAAAAACTAGAGAAAAAAGTAATTTAGATCTAAATACTCAGAGTGCAAAAACAGCGGATTACAAAGCATAACATCACACACAGAGTTTTTCGGCTTAAGAGTCTATTTATAGTCTAAGTGAAAATAAACCTAGTCTCGTAGTTAAACTGCCTAAAATTGGTCAACAAGTGTCTCTTGAGGCAGTCCTCGCAGGTGAAGATCGAGGCTGATATGTGAGGAAGGCTCGTAGTGGAAAGGTGCGCCTTTACTCCTTTCCTCGAGGTAGAAGGTCGAGGTTTGGCTGCAAGGTGAGCTCTTCTCCACAAAGGCGAGGTCTTTTTGTCATCCTCAAGGTGTACACGCGAGGCAATAGTGTGAGGCAAGGTCCTTCAGGAAATCGGTACTTTGCGTCCAAGAGGTTCAGCTTCAGTCAGTTCTCGCCCTTGGTAGTGCGAGGCTGAGGTGCGTGGCAGTCTAAAATTTGGCTTTTTCTGCTTCTTTGTTCATCCAAGTCTTCCTAAATTTTCCAGATCCGTTCCTTGCATCCATTTGGCTCCAAAATGCTCCTTAAACACCAAAATTCGCTCCATATGCAGAATGTATGATATGCGAGTGCAAAACATGAAAATGAACCCAAAATGACTCTAGAATGATGAAAATTCTATGATATGGATGGAAAATGACTCTAAGTATGGTCCTAAAAAATGTTAAAATCCAGACATATCAGCTCCCCCAAACTTAGATCGTGCTTGGCCACAAGCAAGTGCAATGATCTAAGATGGAAGAACAGCACATAAAATGGGAATATCTCATCCAACAGGCAACTTATTAAGCTAGGGCCGTAATCCACATATGAGCCCCTATCATTTCGAAAACCGCAATATAATCATTCTCAAGCATAACATTCAACCTATAGATTCCTATACCTAAGCTAGTCTCTAAAGGTGCAAGTCTAATTCCTTATTTATTATAAGTGCGTCCTAAAAAGGGGCTAGAGATCAACGAGTACATATTTTAACTTCCCTAAGCTTAACATGATCATTCATTTCAACTCAAGTGGTTCCCTCTCATCCACACTTTTGCTGCCTGCTTATTTTTTCTTTTCTTTTCTTTTTCTCTTCTTTTTTTTATATAAGTGCCCTTTTGGCTTTTCCGAAGTTAGCTTACACAAGTATGAAAGGATACGGATCTACACATCCTTACAAGTTGCTTCACCAACCCGCATATGGAGTAAGCAGTGGATATACCTGGGTGTGAAAGACTATGGGTTTACGCATCCTTCCAGCCACTTCACCTTTACCACTTACTCGGTTTTTGGCGGGCAGCTTACATTTCTTATTTTTCCACTTAAGTTGAGAGGATTTTACCACACACACAATGAATCACGTTAAAGATAAAGAAGGAAGGTATTTGATGGATCTCTAGGCCCTAAATCGGCAACTCAAATTCAGTTTTAAAAGGAATCAAACAAGACCTTTTCAAGACACAACACAAGCAAAGTTCACTAAGGTGAATGATCCGCCCTACAACTTTCCAAAGCAGCCAACTACCAATAAAAAGTATTCACAATGGTTACTAACGAACTTAACAAGATTTTCCCTTTATCAAGATGTTTCAATTAACAACAATTACGAATGCATGAATCCTATGTGAATGCAACCTATATACAATTCTAAATGGATGCAACTACATGAACACTCTATTTTTTGGATTCATTTTCAAGATTTTTCAATTTGTTTGGTTTTTTCTATGCCTTATATGCTATGAAATGCAACAAGCAAATGCAAAAAGAAAATCTTAATGGATTTTTAAGATCTAGGTGATAGCTGGAAAACAAACTAAGAATCACAAAACACAAGGTCAGTAACCCCTAAGACCCTCCCCCAAACTTAAATCACACAGTCCCTTGTGTGTATGAAAGCTTAGAGGTGAAACCTAGGTTGACAAAAACAAATGATGGAATGTAGTATTTACTATGAAAGGAGCGGAGTGGTACCTTTTTGGAGCCTTATGCAAGGCTTTTGGATGCATTATGATGTGCCTCGCAATGAGGCCTCGCAGGTCCAGGGCCGAGTCACCTTATCTAAAGACTAGATACCATCCTCGCACGTGCTCCTCGCGGTTCATTACGAGGAAGGACTTCTCATTCTGATAACCCGACCGAACTGACTGTATAGCTTAGTTACTGGCCCATTCCTTTGTTAACCCACTTATATCTTGTTCAAAAAAACAATGTCTGAAAACAAGAGAGTGGTTAAAAGCATAAAAAAGATGGTTTACTATGAATTGAACAGTCCTTCTTAACCTCTAATCATAATTCAATTCAGTTTATAGGTTAAGAATCAGGTTCAGATTAAGCAAAATGAGATTTTTCCTAAAACAAAGGATACTTGGGTGGCACGAGAAGGTCCATGAGTGATAATCAAGGCAGAAGTTGAACACTCCTCACACCACCCTCTCACTTGTTAGCTGCGAGGGCTCTTGATTTTAGACAAAATTTCCTCTCCACGCGGTTACACATGCGAGAGCCATATACAGGGCCAAACCTTGGCTCGTTAATGGTTTTATTTTCACCTGAAATGCAGACAACCATACCACACTCCAAGCATAAAGAAAAAGATAAAAATGTTCCAAAAACCATACATAAAGAGCAAAGTAGTTAAAGCAAATAAAAAGTTTTTAAAAGTAAAGGGATAGACATGGGACATCCTCCCAAGTGAGCTTGTTTATAGTCTCAAGCTTGACTCTTCACACCTAATAATTGTTCAAGCAACCATAAAGAGCTTCACTCTCTAGAAGGTCCTCTCCTTCCTTGCTAACCAAAGTAATGGCTCCTCTGCGAGTACAACCCTCAAGATACCCTGAAATTTCACCAAAAACAAGAAAACACGTGTAATACCTTGACTTAGTGAATTCGTGAAAACTCGAAGTGTGTATGTGAATATGTTGTAAAGGACCGAGCCAAACTTGGACATTTGGTTTAGAAGGATTGAGAATGGGCATTGGAAACCCAAGAAATGAGAAAGAGCATGAAAAACCATGAAAAACGAGCTAAAGAAGAGTTTTTNAGTCGGTTCGAACAGGATCTGTCGGATTGGACAGTCCGATCGGTTCAGACAGGAACTGTCGGATAAGACAGTCCGGTCGGTTCGGACAGAACTGGTCGGATCCGACAGCCTTGTCG